>JAFMSR010002361.1:0-24902 GCA_022818135.1 Saxidomus purpurata
GCATATTTATTAAATCCTATTGCATTTATAGCCTAAGGATTGATATTTTCTGTAAAAGTTTATGCAAACCATTTTGCAAAAGCGACTGATAGTTTTCGATTTTTTTTTTTACATTTACGCCAACCCGAATAAATCTCACACATTTCTGGCACGTCTAGTTTCCATTGCACAACCGTCACTGTGGCCACAGTCGACAAAAACGGCACAACACCGCTAAATTTCAGGTTTTACGTGAGAGCAGTATATGAATATATATTATACATGTACAAGTAGAAACTAAATGAAAAAAGAAACAATATAGACTTACATGTATAAAATATGAAAATAGGCAACACCTATTTCGGGCGAAAGCGTTACTAAATAACTCGGCTGTTTAGGAGATAACTTCAAAATGTGTGTGCGATGTTATCGTAAGAGTTACCTCTCTAAGTATGCAACATAATGTCTAAGTGTGAGTTTCTTTCTTTCTACATACTATAATTATATTTCAGCTCCGTGAATACTCCTTTAAAGTTCCAAAATTGTTAACCAACATGTTATTATTCATATCCATTTATTCCTTGGTAGCTCTCGTACCGAGATCCGTTGCTATTTACAGATTTAAGACAACTCGTGATATATCATGGTAAATCTACGTCAATTTTTTTGATTGATTAGTTTTAAGAAATGTTTTTTATTTACATTGGTTGTAAGATCTATTCAGAAGGGATATATATATTATAAAATAGTAAACCGTAAAGTAAATGTTTTAGAAATAAAACAAAAACAATCAGCGGAAGTTGTATAGACAGTGCAGCATTATAAGTATGTTATTGTATCGTCACGGAGTCGACACTTTCTAATTTCGCATGGGTTTATGTCAAATCAGTTATTTTATTGCTTTCAGTATTCAATTAAATACTCGTACACACGTTAACCTATAGTCGGGCTTTGCCCGTATTATTACAGGAAAAAACACTTCATGAACTTCATTACACTAATATGTTAAACAATGAATAGGAATAAGAAAGTGCAAAAACCATCTAAGTGGAAAGTATAATTTCAATGGCTCTTGAATGACTTCTTCGAAAATCCAACTTGCTTCAATGATTTAGAAAACAATTCAATTACTTAGAAAACCCTAAGTCTGAATAAGTTACTAGCTTTAATTTCCTTTATATGATACGGTTTGTGGGCGTACATAGCTTTCATACAGTGTAAGCAGAATTGTGTGAGATTTATTCGGGTTGGGGAAAAATATTTTAAAAAACTCGGAAACAATCTGTCGCTGTTTCAAAACGGTTTGCATTTTGGCCTTAGGGGGGGTAGGTTTTTTTCGGTAAAATTAAAGAATTTTTTTAATATTTTGTACCTTATCATTAAATCTAAGAAAATGGTGTGTTTGAAGTTCTTTTTTTATGGTAAATAAGAATATTATAATAAATAATGTAAAGGTTTTTAAAGGATTATATTAATAATTGGCCATTTGTTATTTAAGTTATGAATTAAATTAATGTTTCATTTTGGATTTTTAAAAGAGGTCATTTTTATTTATGTGTATAGAAAATCGTTTTCATTTGTAAAAGGTTTTTATGTTTTTTTTAGAATAAAGCCCTTCGGTACCATTACACATCAACAGGCCTTAAAGTAAACTTTTGCGGAAGAAATAAATACTTAGCCTAAATATGCATTATTCAAGATGAAGTTATTAAGGCTGAAACTGGGTCAATGTGTAAACGCTGTTGTTTAGCTTTTTATTGACATATAGTCACTAGACTATTTTTAACTAAAATGCACAATTTGGGTCCCAGCTACACTACTATCACCTGTGGGAGTTTACTTGTAACACGGAGTTGTATAATTTACCTGTAACACGGAGTTGTATAATTTTCTGCTGCTTCCCAAATATATTCTCAACTGTACAGGTGTACGTGCCGCTAAAATGTGAGAAGAATTGTTTCATTAAGTATTTACTCCAATAAACAAATCAAATAAAGTCATAAACTTTGTTGTCATTCAGTTATTTCATGTCTTAATGATTTTCACGAGTAAGGCAGCCTGTACAACCAATTTGATGATAGATTAAACACTACAAATTTGGGAATTTTCACATGACAAAAATTTCGCAATTTGTGAACAGACATACTTATTCGCGGATTTTAGAGTCTCTAAGAGTCTCTTGTAGTATGTGAAATGAACCTTTCGCCAGATTTTTAAATAAGCGAAGTTGGAAATTCGACAAAAATAGTGAAAATTGAATCGTCAAGAATATAACCCAATTTACAGGATTTCATTTTTTTTAATCCCCGACTTCAAACGGCAATTTACATATAAAAATGAATGAATCGTTCGACTGAATTTTTAAAACCCAAAATAATAAATGAAATGTTTTGGATTGATAGTAAAGTATGTACAGTTTATTTAGGATAATGTGACAGTGACGCAGTAGAAGAGTCCAATATTATTGTGTAAGTTCATTGGATAATGCAATGATTGAATTTTTTCGTGCACGCATGATCTATCCTTTAAGTCTATTTTATGCGTAGTGTAAACGTTTCGTACACATACGGCATTTTTGTTTAGTGACTGTTGCAATGTCCTAAATCAACTGTACTCTTACGTTGTCAACTGCATAAGTGTTTATGCCTTCTATTTGTATTACTTGAAATAGTCGGGCTATGCAGTTACCTGTCCGAAGTTTGAACCCCCTGTTTTGTTAAGCCGCCGGGTGTCGGTGCGAACATGTTCCTTTCCGTCGGGTCAGCTGATGGGCTGGAAGTCACCGTCGGAGTCGGATATCTACTTCCGCCGCAAGGTAAGAGCACATCCTGTCCAATATATGATGTCACAGTTTCTGTAGAATTGCCGCTGTGCGATACCTTTGCTAAAAAATAGAAAATTTCGTGTAAATAATGATTATAAACGTGTACTCAAGAGGAAGCATCGTATATCTCACGGGCGGTAGTGAGAGAGTGGAAGGGAAATAAATTATAACACAATCGGTTTAGTGAATATAGTATTTTTTGTAAAAGGCAGCAAAATATAAGCTAAGAATATAATTATGTAATCAAAATATGCATTTTGAAACAAGTAACAAAAGAAGAAAGTATTTCAAATCTCGCCATACCGTTTTGTCAGTAACAGTACACCATACTATATACTTTTTATGATAGGCATGAAACGTCAGAGGTTTTCAAGGTATATATTCGACCTTAACAGTTACACTGTAGTTCATTAAGTGTTCAATATTTTTTAAATAACTAACTTGAATGAATAAATGGATTTGTTAGTGAATGACTGAATGATTGATTGAATGAATAATGTCGAAATAATGAATGAAAAATTAAAGTATTGAATGAATGAAGGAATGACCGACCGACCGACTGGCACTGACTGAATGAATGAATACTTATGTGTCATAAAACAATGACAAAGCATGGGAAATTAAAGATAAAGTGAATCTAACATGTTCATGAGTTGTGGATAAGGAAATCCCATCCGAGGCAGAGCCTCGTTTTTGGACGTATCTCAACCCGAGGGTGGGATTTCCTTATCCACAACTCAATGGACATGGTAGATTTATTTTCTCATCGTTTAAATCGTATTTTCACAAAAGTAAGAAGGAATAAGTGCAAATACAGGAGGGGGATGAAAAAATGAAAATCAACTTTTTCTCGAATTTTACTTCAAAACTGCTATAGATGGATAGAAAATGATCTAACTAAGAAAATGAATACCAACAACCCTATGTTTATTTCAAAAATAACAATTTTACAGTCATTTTTCGATTTTTATGTCTGCTTACAATTAACGTAAAAATAGTCCGGCAGCGATGTGAGATAAGCGATGTGAGATAAGTTTATCTCACATGGGTAAATGCGCGGAAATATGTATCCCATAGGTGAGAAAAACGTATCTGGGCTCCATACCCAAGGCGGTGCAACACGTTTGACCGGAGGAAGCTTGTCTCTTTATCGCCAAATTACTTGTACATCCTGGTCCCAGGGTACCAAATTCTCCTGACAAAATAAACGGTGTTCATGTAATAAATATATACAACAAAAGACATTTTCATTTTTAAGTAAATCATAGCTGTTACCATTTTATTATACGAAGATGGCAAGAACTTTTTGGTCAACCATTCCTCCTCTTTGTTTATAGAACACATGTACTGCATTGTAAAGTAAAGTGATTGTGTTTATATAAAAATAGTAAACTGAAATATAATTGATAAATGAATGTATAATACATGTATGCAGATTTCGAAAATACTCACACATTGCTTACTTCATAATGTCAAAGTCACAATCTTATACCAAATATATAAACACATGTATTTAATGCTGTCTTTATAAGAAATTTGATATAAACGCCAAGATCATACAACCTTATCCCCCTTTTGGTCCCATGGGTCCTTGAGGTCCAACAAAAAAACAAAAAAAATAAAAAAAGGAAAGCCCACCAAAAAAAAACCCCCCCCCCAAAAAAAACCCCCCCCCAAGCCCCCGGATCACCTTTCTCTCTTTTTGGTCCTGAATCAAAGAAGAGAGAAGCACTTCTTACGAGAATGGGTTTCACGTGTATTTGAATAAGATGTCATACAGCTTAGCTCGTGCGATACCGAGTAAGCTTTTTTTAAAGTCTTAATAACGAATCATTGGTTTTGTTTTGTTTTGTGATAAACTCCTGCTTTTCAACAGTACTTCAGTCATAAACAGGAAGGCAGTTTACATAGGCAATTATTCCAGGGAAGGGCCAGTACAAGACCCATACCATCCGTAAGAAACTGCCAACTTTCTCAAATTAAGAATCATGGTCGATAGCTGAAGAGATATACTCGCTTTTTATATTTTAATTGTTTCAGCTATAAAGTCGTTTGTTGGCGTGTTTGCATAGAAACAACTAAATATTTAAGTCGTTTTTCAATGTGAATTATGTCTTGTGTCACCGTGGTAAAGTTGTGACCAAATGTACACGTTTGAAAACTACATTTTCGTGATTTAAAACATAACCTTTCTGACCTTGTTTCTATAAAATGTCCATACAAAGATAGAATTATGTACGTGATTTACATCATGTGACTTTGATAAAGTTTGAGAAATAAAATCAATTTGATGTGGCCTTACCTGCTACCTCGATCTCTACGCACTGAAACCGTATACACACATAACATGTCACGGTATGAATAAAGAGACGTCTTTCAAATATGGACACCTTGTTTACAAGTGAAATAAAATAACATCTTATATGCTATATCCTCTCTTCATTGTAACTGTTGAGTCTTTCACCGTAAGGAAATAAATTAAAGAAATTATCGTTGAAAAAAGGGGTAATTCTTAAATTACAACTGAAACAGTTTAACAACTCATACATTTGTATGTATTGTCTTTTTTTCACTGTAGCTGGTCTGTCGTTTTGCTGTATGACCTCATATAAACAAAATATCGTTGAAATAAAATTAATATGTAATTCTTAAATAGAAATTGGAAAATCCCAAAATGGTCTATCAGCATTGACACACTCATTCATCGCTTATACACTGAGTGCCATCGATGCTTTGTGTAAGTCTGGTTTCTAAACATCATCACAGTCAGGAAAGTTGCAAATCAAGGATTTTTGTATTACTTCTTACTATCTGGTAATAGCATCAACACTTGCAAGAGCAGTAACTTTCATAAACTATGCGAAACTGTGTTCAACACATTCATCTCCCCTAGATCGCATACGTGGGTAACATACTATATCATAAACGTGAAATAAAGAGATATAGATATTTATCTCCCCTAGATCACATACGTGTACATCGTACTATATTAAACACGTAAAGTAACGAATACACGAAAACAAAGACAATCAGAATATACATGTACTTGTTTCTGTTAAAGAGGCTCTCCCTAAAAACGAGCGGGTTTTTTCAAGCAGAACATATATAGTGAAATTATTCGCTTACGCACTATGTACAAAAAATGAAGAGGTATTATAATACATTGCTAATTTTACCGATGTTTGCTGGAAGTTCCAGCTGAAAGGTTACTGTTTGGTGGCAATTGTTTGAATAAAAATTATTGTTTAAAATGATCCAGGTATTATTTTAGGTATGCCTCTTCAAATAGCCCCACAGATATGATAACTCAGAAGCACAGACAAGCCTACATTACCTGATTGACGGAGATTAATTATAACTTTTTTTCAGTTTCTATGTCGTGATACTGATATTGCATTTAGAACGATTCAGTGACATTAAAACTCATAAGTCTGGTCACAACCCACATCATAGATAGATAAAACAAGATTACCTCTTTTACCCTTTTACGTGGGTCAAAATACGGCATCTACATGTAATTCCCGTGTGTTGCACTTTCTATAGTTGTTATTAAATTTTAACAATTTGCTGCTCATTTCCCTCCGTCTGTAAGTTTTCCTTTTAAAAACAAATCACGCGAAGTTCACCATGTCGAAATTGATCATTTATCTTGTAATTGTTGCAGTTGAGTAGAAAGCTCCATCATCGTAAAGTCACTGCATTAACATGATACTGTGACTATTGACCCATTTAACAACTGTGCATATGTCATCATGTGAATATATTGGCAACAGGTTTCCGGTTAAGGTCTTTTATTGGTGAGTTATTAAATTTAAGTGTGTTATATTCCGAAAACTTGAATTACAGCAATAACATTCATATGTTAATTTGTAAATATAGCGCTGTCGGCATTGAACAACCGCTGCATGCTTAACTCATATTGCACAATCTTATTTACTCCAATTACCTTTGATAATCAGGCGTTATTTACAAAGTTACCGTTTTCGCAACTATCTTTAAAACAAAAAATGTAACCACACTGCTGCACCAAAGGAACGTACTGCGAGTGAATTTAATTAGATATGCAAAATTTAGATTGCACAATAATGTTTGCTTTCATTACTTTTGATAATCAGACTTATTTATATAGTTACCCTTCCAAAAGGTGTAACCACCTTGTTGCACCAAACGAACGTACCAGTACTCTGATTGAATTTAATTAGATCTGTGCTTATACATGTATTGTAGTTTTGGGCGCTGGAAAGGAACTGCTCTCTAGCCAACAATTATAGGTTTATAACTACTGTTTCCTTTTTTGTTGTCACTGGTGTTTTGGCACTTTCAATACTTTGATTGATGGTTGTCAGTAGGCAAGAGTTTATACTTAAAAGTAGGAGAACAACATGTAGATATATAGAGAGATTAATAATAAGTTATAGAATATATTTTGTGACTAATTTTTGTGTTGGACATAATGTAAAATATACAATAGTAATTATCTACTGTAATAGTTAAATTAAAGTAGGAATAAGTGAGTATTTAACTGAAATATTATAATAATAATAATAATGGAAACATCACTGAAAACCAAAAACACAAAAGCCGTTCACCACCGATGAACGCCAATATGTCTAAACTGACCAATAGACACATGTCTTACAAATCGGATATTTTGTCCTTATTCACCAGCATTATGACTCAATGACATGGAATGGAGCATCATGAATTAATCGGCCTTACTTTGTCTATATAAGAGTGTACATTGCTACATTTTGTTGTTCTGAATTCTGAATTCCAGTCATAACCGATGTTGAAAGGAAATTTTAGAGTTATTTTCTCTCCTTCAAGACACAATAATCGCTTCTACACAAGGACATATCTATATGATAACAAATCATGTTTATATTTACATAATAATTCTGATACAATCATTTAGCTGACATTCCTTTCTTGCTAGAGTCCTTTCTACCATTTCTAGATCACTAGCCTCTTTCTTTCCTTTTAAAAGCTAACCTTGTGATGTCTTAATAGACAATTGCATGAAAATTGATCCGAGTTTGATAGGCTAGCACTTGCAGTGTTAAAGTAGGTTACAAAAAATCTAAATTGGCTCTTAAAAGTGATCCACTCATTTTCCTTGGCAAACACGATGCGCAAATGCAAATAAATTTTATGTCTGTAGCTGATTAATGGCAGCGCTATTTGCCAGTTGTTGCCAGTGTTCACTAACGGCATATGAATACAATCTTAATACGCGTCCCTAGGTCTTACACCACTTTATAACGATTACAAGGCAAAACATTTTATGTACTGTATCAAAATAATATCAAGAAATGTTACTAATTGGATACTATTAACTGATTAAGGGCAGCGCTATTTACAAACTTGCTGCAGTGCTCTACAACGGCATTCCGAGTGTCCTTTACTCAACGGCGGAAAACAATGTGACGTGTCTTCTCTGTCGTGAATGTACGTAAATTCTATTTTTTTTTTCAAGAAGTTTTGGTGAATATAGATGTACATTGTAATCGTATGGAAAACAGTTGACAAACAAGCAATTGACAAATATAAACAAGCAATTGGCTTATAGCATTTGGCATATCCCTACCGGCATTCCATAAAATTGTTCGAGAATAAGGTTTTCATGAAATAACACCAACAATTTGAAAATTAAACAAAAATCTCTTATTTCGAGCTCCGTACGGTCCGTATATATCCGTACTTTTCTGTGATATGCATCTGATTATCTTCCGTTATCAGCACATTTTGACGTAAACAGCGCATTAATTTTTAAAACAAGAGTCCGTGAAAATCTTTATAATGGAGCCCGTAAGTTATGACATTTTCTGCAATTGTTTGAAGCCGTCTGTACTGTTTTACTTGTAATATGATCTTATCGTATGCCACATTCAAGCAGCAGCTTGATCTGGTCTATCTTGCACTACTTTCCCATAGCGCAGTTTTACAGTTGATATCAGCACATTTTACAGCTAAATCATCTACGGTGTTTGAAATGTGGTATGCTAATTATAACCTTGGGGCTGACAGCCCAAGGCCAAAAACCATAGGCCACAAATGATAAAGAATGCGTTTTAAACACAAGTTCGCCGTTTGCTCATTTGTTGTGTGCCACTGCTGTAAGAATTATATGCAATAAAAAAAACGCATAGCGGTAGCAGTAGTAATGATTTCTTCACCCACTAACTTGTCAAATTCGTTATCGATCTAATATTGATTTTTTCATCTGATCATGCGTTTACTAAAGTCGTTGCCTAAGGAAGACGATAAATTAGGCAATGATCATAGATAAACAATATAATCAAGGGAGATAATCTTATCAGATGTCTTGATAATGCTGGCAATGAGACGTTTACAGTATTCTAAAGTCAGTGTCAGGTAACGTGGGGTTGCCTCGCTTTTCATGGGGTTTTCTTTGCATGATCCTGCATGAGCACTCGGAGTGCATTATACTCATGTTACACAACGGTCAGTCATTATGATAAGTGTGGCCAAATCAATCCTATAAGCTAAATATTGATCCGAACTGTTGAATTCAACTTTTGAGGAAGAAATAGATACAGTTAACTGTGCTTTACTTATAATTTGTATTCTTAATGTTAACAATGGATCTTGGTCTAAAGTTTATGAGAGGCTACATCCGAGTGAGTGGTACAAAGTAACAAGACTTAAAACAATAGTGAGAATGACAAATCTTCAAAAGACTAATTGACAAAAACATATATAATGAATGTGTAAACACATGAATGTATGAATACAAATACATATGAAGTCACGGCGTTTTATAGCAATACGATGTAAGACATTAAAAGATTGATTATTAAAGTCCCAGGACCACATTGACAAGAAGCTCTTATTTAACCGAGAAAGATGTCTGACTGGCGGAAATGACCTTTATTTGAAACAAAAACATTCATAACTTTACTTTTTAAATTAATGTACATGTTAGAAATATAGAGTAGTATTTTTTCAATGATAGTGCAAAAAATAAAAAAGGCTTCCTGGCAACTTTCTTTCGTGAAAAGGCGACTTAAATACAAAAGAAATGAATATGTCAACATTGTTTTAGAGTGACCAGAACATGGTTCTATCATTATCCTATCGGTATATCTATTTAAAATATCAGTAAATTCAAAAGATCCTGGGACTTTAAGAATATATTACCTAAAATTCATGAAATTAATCAGAGAAAATAACAATAAGTATAGACCTACTGCTGGATGCAATTCAATGCCTTAAATATGAGTGGTCGTTTTCGTTAAAATCATGACAATGTTTTTCTTTTTTGATCGGCTTACTTGGAAGAAGTATCGAGATACTTTTTACAAGAAACGGCTTACTTTTCAAAAGTAATTGCCAACACAAAAATGGGATGCATAAAGAAAAAACGTATCGATTTCAAAATTATCGACTTACCTCTCCATATATCGAGTTCTTTATCGATAGAAAAACTTAACGTTATAAAGCCTCTCATGTAGAACAACATGTGCGTATGATTCTGCCGAAAGCTTCTATGAAATAAAAAAAATAGAATTTGTGAGATGAAAACTGTTTCGGAAGACAATGAATATGTTTTAATTTACAATTTACTGTCAGAGGGAAACATTTATGGTTAATCGATGTCTTGAATGATATGTTCAAACGAAGTTGGGTTTTGTTGAGTTTCCGTTGCTACATTTTATAAAACAGATTTCCAAGATAGAATACAAGTATGACAAATACTCTGTTACTAGTTATTGCAAACAGTGTTTCAGTTATAGATATTTTCCAAGTTAATGTATCTATAACTTAGCGTATGCACCAGAATGGCGCTACTCTCTTAACGTCTCAAAGATAGAAGTGCCGAAAGTCTTTCCAACTACCCGGGACATGAGACTATTAATCAAATCAACTTAAAAGTGTCATAAACGCCACTTCCGGGGTCCAGAGAGTCGCTGTTGATTTTTCATGATATCTTAAAGTTTATTCTATATCTTTAGTTAAGTATATAATGAACATCTGAAAATACTTTTATACTGGCCAACTTGAATCGTATTTATACATGTTCCAATTTAGGTATTATCATATAAATGACGTAATCATTAATAATTAGGGGGTGCTTACAGAACAATAACTGATTGATTAGCGAACGATGTAGATCATGATCAGAATGTTAATATTCGAGGGCTGGTCACAAAACTGTTGTAACTTATATGAAAAAAAGAAAGATTACTGTAGTTCTGCGGAAACGCACGATAAATGAATTGCCGCCAGAAAAATGAGAACTAATTTATGTAACAAAGTCATGAATCACTTATTTGAGGCCCTAATGGTGGGGTAAACCCGTTTATTTTAAAAAAATATATTTATTTAGCATATTTCAAAACTATGGCTTATAACATATACTCAGGGAAGTATAACATACTGATCCAAGAAGAAGAACTATTGCTCCCGAACAACACATTGTTTTATCATTTATTTCAACATAATATGATTTATGAGATATACACTTATTTTTATGCAAATATAATATCTGATGTCAACTCCTTTGGTAAATATGCTGATACACGCTTAACACAGTTAATGAATAGATAGTCAGTTACTTTATACATTATTTACAAAATCATAATGTACATATTGACAACAATAACTTAACTTTCAAGGGCAATAATACACATAATAAGGGGACTGCAGTCTATGTATATACAAGTTACAGAGAAAACAGGAAATATTGCTATATATAAGACCATGTGAAAAGTTTGAGCCCTAAGTGTGCCCTTGATCTCGGCTGTAGTTGGCTGGGTGTTGTACATGACATACCCTCATAACATGGGTAGCAATCCTGTGAAGTTATAATGAAATTAGTCCATGCACTAAAAAGGTACAGAGCGGACAGGAAATATTGCAATATAACACTAACTAGCAAACAGGTTACTGGGTGTTGTACATGACATACGTTCGTCACATGGGTAGCAATTGTGTGAAGTTATATCAAAATCGGTCGATGCATGTTGAAGATACAGGCCAGAAACGACATTGCAAATATTTGTGTAAAATGGCTCAGCAATCGAGGTCTCAAAATTAGGTGGGACAGACTTTAGTGTTTCAGCCCTACGATCGACCTCCTAAGTGTGACCTTGACCTTGAGGATAAGTGGCTGGTGGTTGTTATGCATGACACATTCTTATGGGAAATAATTATGTGAAATTATATCAAAATCGGTCTACGCATGTGGAAGATACAGACCGGAAACGAAATTGCGGACGGACGGACAGATTGACGGAACAGCGCAAACCTATAGTCCACAAACCTAATAATCTTAAAGTGAAGGCAAAATCACAATCATTTTGTACCATTAGTACACGTATAAGGAAAATACGATTCCTTTCATCAGGAAAGGGTAACATATGAAGGCAAACATATACCTACATGGGAGAAGTACATTACTTTTAAAAAACTATTAATATATTAAATGCTACCAAGTAGGTCAATTATTCAGCTTAGGGACGAAATTTGATCTAACTGAGTGGGAAGAAAATCTAAAGATCAAGAAAAATACTTGACCTATCAAGACAATTACTCAGCTTTTAGGTGAACAATACTTTCATTATCTAATTGTTCAAATGAAACCGAGACCTCAGACAATTAAATAAGGAAAATAATCCCTTTAAACACAGACAATAGCAAGTCAGATCTCTATTAGTAATCAAATGTCTGATATATCTTCCTTAATATAAGATTGTCCATACATTGTAAGTATTTAAAGCAATAAAACTAAATTTCATCAAAAGTGACTGTAAATAAAGCAACTATCTCGGAAGGCATTTTGAATTCGTGGTAACTGACTACATTATGGTGTAGAATTATATCATTTAAGGATATGTATACAAAGTAATACATTGCTTATTCCAAAACGGATTTCTTCTATCTTATAATTGAGATTAACAGAAGACATGATGTAATCGTAATTCTTCAGTAGTATGTTTACAATGACTATGAACTTGATAATGCTCTTGCATGATTACAAACTGCTATAATTTAAAGTAATGTCTTCGTATAAATGCTTTTGTGTGTCTCACTTGCATCTTCTTTTTCTTTATATATGTCATACATTGGCTTGGAAAGAAACTGCCATTGTGAAATGCAGTGGCCTCTTTGGACAGTCTTGCATTTTTCTATGGCGGTCAATAATATTTGCACAAAATGGTTATGAAAGGAAAGCGTAACTTGCCACATCATATACAATGTAGTTTTGAATCAACAGAAATGGTAATGAGTAGAGACAGTAAATTTTCGTCATTTTGTTGTTTTTTTTTACCACAAAAACGATATTGACAGTGACCTTGTATGAAACTCAAAATACCATATGTATTTATTACTTACTTAGTAAATATGCTAATGTGTGTTTCATTTTCTTTTCCTAAAAATATTTTTTACCTTGACTGGGAAAATAACCAGTATTTGAGAAAAACGGTGGCCATGTTGGACTCAGTCATGCATTCTCCATGGCAAGCACTTTCATTTGAAAAATAGAAGCATATGTATACATTTTTTTGTATATGACGTTCAGTATATTTAACAGAACTAGTTACATCATATAAGTTTGAATCTACAGAAGATGTAATGAGTCGAAACAGTGATTGTTTAAGTCATTTTGACCCTTTGCTCTTGATAATTACCTTGCATGAATCTGATATTACTGTAATTTTAGTATTTTTATAACTGTCTTTGTTCAAAAGCTTATACATGTTCCATTTGTACTTTAACACTATAAATATCAAACAAGATTGGCGTCAAAATACAGTTTTGATGTATAGTTTTGATTAAACACAAAAAGAGATGAGGTGAAACAGTGAATTATTTAGTCATTTTGACCTTTTTACCTTAAATATTACCTCGATAGTGACCTTGTATGAAACTAAAAATATGGTATGATATATTTAGCGCTTCCTTAGTAAACATGCTTATGTGTGTTTCATTTGCATTTTCTTTTCAGATAAATATTTAATACCTTGACTAGCTTAAAAACCTCTCAGTGTAAAAAGGCAGCCATTTTTGGCGCCATCTTCATTTCTCCATAGAACCCATTTCATTTGCATCAAATGGTTGTTAAATAAAAGTTTATGCATATAAGATATCATTTATACCATTAAGGACTTGATACATCAGCAGAAGAAGTACTGAGGTGAAACAGTGATATTTTAGTCATATTGACCTTTTGACTTTTAATATGACCTTGATAGTGACCTTTTATGTAGCTCAAAATATCGTACTTACTTAGCACTTTTTTTGTACATATGTTTATGTTTGTGTGTTTTTTTTTCATCTGCTTTTCAATAAATATTTTATAGATGGACATTAAGAAAAAAACCCGCTGTCGCAAAAACGGCGGTAAAACTGGACGCCAATTTAGATTTCTCGGTCCGCACTTAAAATTTTTATCCTATGCATGTGATCCGATAAACTTCAGAGTATCCCGAACATTTTGGTATATGCCTAATTTTGTTCATTTTTGTTGCCCAGTTATTTCTTAACGAAGCCACTTTAAGAAGCTTTGTTACTCTATCATTACGTTTTCGCATATAAAACAAAGAAACTGTTATACCCTTATATAATTGTAAAAGATAATTGTGTATATTGATTTACAATTTCTTGAAATCTGCGATGGCTGATATTAACAACAGTCATCGGATGTGCTGGTAACTATCTTTATTTTACAATGTAAAGCTCGTTCATTTGTTTTTGACGAATTTATACTCAAAATAATGTAACAGATCATGACAGTTCATACCTAATGAAAATGTAGTAAATGTATAACAGTACTTAGTTTATCAAAGTGCTGAAATAAGGTTTACAGTATTAAATTAAATTGTGAAGACGTTGCTGTGTCATTGTGCATGACAAACCGATAAATTAGATTTTATTTTATTTTGATTTGCCACAAAAGAGTGCGTACTTTACTTAATGTTTGAGCAGATATTCTTCATCGTGTCTCATGTTGTATAGCGGATTAAATTTATGACGATATATGTTCTCATTTTTGCTAACATGGTATAGAGAGTCGAATTCGCGCGGAAAAACTTTCGCTGTTAAAATTTGTCATACTCTTGGTGTTTCTCTTATTGTAAGAACTTCTTTATGGTGTAGTTTACTTTAATTCGCGGCAGCAAGAAGAACAAAAAGCCGCAAATATATGTATTCGTAGCGGAAAAATAAAACTGTAGCGAATAGAGGGTCATATTCAATACCGAACTTTTCTTATATAATTTCATATTACCAAGTTCACTTTCACCCACGGAATGCTTTCGTTATTCTACGATACTGAACGTTGGCAACTTAGACAGTTCTAACGATATGCTGTACTGAATATTTCATTTGTTTACAAATCTTATTTTAATGAAGGTTTTTATTTAGAATTAAGACACGTTTTGCATTTACATTAACTTTTTTTTAAAATGGTTCGAAATATCCGGAACGGGAGGACCTGGGTTTGAATCCCAGACCAAGACTGGTGCCGCACGTGTCTCAGTCCACCCAGCAGTAAATGGGTAGCAGTGATGAAAAACTCGCTGCCTCTCTCTCGCGAACATGATGACATCTGAAATGAATGAGCGACTCATCTGAGCGACTCAATAAGCTACACAGCTTTCTTCGTAATCGAACTTAAATAAATCAGTAAAATCTAAATGGTTCGAACTTTTAGGGCACGCAAGCTCATTGTTCCTGCCATATCAACTCTTTCAAAATAGTATTTCGCCATATATGTTCAATAACATTTTCGTAAATTAGGATGTTGTCCTTAAATAGCTAATGTCAGTCATTGTTTCTCAGAAGCAAAATGTATATTCCGATTTCAAACGCTGAGCGATTATAGCTCTCAAGCATTGTACTGTAGTTGTATACATTTATTACATTTCCTATTTACTCATTTCACAATATATATTGCATATTCACAAACATTCTATTATAAATTTGACATAGAATAAAATGGAAGTATCAAGTTCAAAGTAAATCAGTGATAAGAGTTTTTTTTATTTAGTAATTTAGTATTGTTATAATACATCAGATATTAACTGATTTAAACTAACCGCCAACCGAGATATGTTAAGGATGAGCTGTTTTGGCCAATCATCTCCCTTCTGCTGGCATCCGTTTAAATATAACAATTCGCAATCACTGTCTCTTTATCAGGTACATTGCCATGTACCATTTCTTCGTTACTAGTATGATGATCTAGATTAGAGAGTAATACTTTTGGAGTTGAGTACACGGAAAAAAACGGCAGCATAAGTCTTGTACATATGTACCTTTAAGCCGTTTGTTTCCAAAGGTATACTTAAACTTTTGTACACTACATCATTGACCATATCTAGTTTGCTCATTATTGCTTCTTTGTTTATAAAGAATTCGTGAACCGAAGGATAATTCATCCTTAGCTAGAGAAGGCGGGGGGGGGGGGCATCTATAGTCGGGATAACCATCGATCATCGGAGAGAAATAAGTGTGAACGACAGATGCCGCGGAAACTATTTCAATCGTTGTCGCCATTTCGGTTATGAATATTTATATTTTCCGTGCGAGGAGGTAAGCTAGTATTATATCACATGACGTTGAAAAATTAATATTCATAAATGTAGGAAAGGTTAGATGTTGAGGTAAAAGTGAATTGCATGAATTAACACTTGCATGTTGCTTTATTGTACAACATGAAATGCAGTTGACAATCAATCTGCAATATGCCTTCTGCCATTTGATTAAATTCTGCTGACCTGACGCCAATGCTCATTAGTTATTTATTTTTATATATAACAGAAATTTTTGATTCTTCATTGATAATACAGATTTGTCATTGGAGCGTGGAGAGTGATTTGGTGATTATTGACGTCACACACAAATATTTAAATATTGCCTGGTATGTGGTATACTACAGCGTGCTAAAATAGATGTACATGTACTTTAAGCGAGCTAAACAGGAGTGTATACTTGTAAATATTGCTTATATACTAACCCTTTTGCTTATGTGTACATGAAGTTGACTTAACATTGTGCTTAAAATATTCATTATCCCAAGCGGAGTGCCTCGGTATTGACAACCCTTTAGCGTCCGTCAGGGTGACAGAGGCAATCCATTACAGTATCGACGAATTACTGTTCGCACAAACTGAATGGTTTTTCAAGCTTGTTTTAAACGGAATAAATGGCATGCTAATTAAGGTGTATTAGTAAAGGCAGTACAATACACGATGACGTGTAAATAATGCTTAAAAGGATTACCATGTATGATATGTTCAAAGCACTAACAGCAATCTAAATGCGAAATTGAGCATAAGGGGATCTTTCTGTATCACAAACAAAGAGTGATTATTAAAGTTCGTGTCAACACTTCGCTAACAATACCTGTTTATCTTAATCAAAGAATTATTTTTTGACATATATTTTTAAAGAGAGAACAATTTCTGAGCGCTTACAGCCCGCCAAAAGGGAAACAGGAGCGATGGCCATGTTGACGCCGCCAAGATTACGCAGAAACACAGAGCATGGTTTGTCTTTTTGCTTTCAATTTACTTGTGTTAACTAACGTCAGGTGTTTTGATATTAACAATGTAGTATACTGCAGCGTACTAAAATATAATTCACTTTAAGCGAGTTAAAACAGGAAAGTTGTATATATTGAATATACCTCAGCATAAGGAGATTGTTCTGTACTATAGACAAAGAGTGATTATTAAAGATCATGTCAATACTTCGCTAACAGTACCTTTTTTATTAAAATTGTTTTGAAATCTCGCAAGGTATAACATAACGAGATTTTAAAATTTGGAGAAGTATTTAAACTTGTATTTAGCCAGCTGTGTGTATAACACATTCTTCAGAAATACGTAACACGACCCACTCAGCACTTAACATGAAATCCATTCACGATAATTTCCAGCGGTTTTATTCGTAACATCTTTCAAAATGTATCACACACATAAAACTATTTATTTACTATAAAGTGCATTTATGTCGGTGTGCTACTGTCTGACACTGCATAACTCTGTTAAGGAAAAATGACAACCTAAATACATAGAATTGAAAATGTTTACTTTTGCCAAACAATTTAACAAACTTTGCCGAACTATTTAAACAAACCTAAAATAACTATTCATTTACATAAAACACAAAAATGAAAACAGAAGCGCTGGCGCTATTGACTCCGTCGTGATTACACAGTGTCAAAGCATGGTTTGTCTTCTTACTTTTAGTTTACTTGCGTCAACTAGCGATAGGTTTTTCAGTACTTTCAACGCATGGATGTTATTTTGGTTAACATGTATTACCTTTCAAGTTTAAAACAAAATATAAAAATAACTATTAGATTGCCGGAAAGCATCGATATTGTTTTTACAAAGTGAAGAGCAGGATCGCTCGTTCGCGAATTCATAGTCCCGTGTACAGAGCCGGAGATAAAAAATCGCGAACTTTCTGTCTCACGATTTGAAATTGATTTACGGTATTTGATTGGTAGACGCTGGATGCAGACTACAATGATTTTCGTTGATTTTACCGGTCTCCTATGACTTGTAGAGGCTCAGGACAAGGCAGGCCACCCTCTTATGAAGGATGTCTGGGTTAAGGCTTGGACCAGGCAGACTACACTTTAATGAAGAATGTCTAGATTAAGGCTGGGTACAAGGAAGACCACATTCTAATGAAGGATGTCTGGATTAAGGTGTGGTATCAGGAAGATCACACTCTAGTGAAAGATGCCTGGATTAAGGCTAAGTACCAGAAATACCACATTTGAAGAATGTAGGTAATAAGGCGTGGGACACGGTAGACCACATTCAAATGAAGGATGTCTGGATAAAGGCTGGATACCAGGAATACCATACTCTAATGAACGATGTCGGGATCAAGACTGGGGACCACAAAGGCCACATTATAATGAAGAATGTCGGGATTAAGGCTTGGGACCAGGAAAACAACAATCTAATGTTGGATTTCTGGATAAATGCTAAGGACCAGGAAGTCTCTATTCTAATGAAAGATTTCGGAATTAAGGCTGGGGACCAGGCAGTCTTTATTCTAATAAAGGATATTTGGATTAAGGCTGGGGATCAGGAAGTCTATATTCTAATGATAGATGTCGGGATTAAGAAAGGGGACCAGGCAATCTATATTATAATGAAGAATGTTTTTATTAAGGCTGGGTACCAGGAAGATCACATTCCTATGAATAATGTTTGGAGTAAGGCTCGGTACCAGGAAAACCACACTCTAATGACTGTTGTCTGATTTAGCGTTGGTACCAGGAAGACTACATTATAATGAAAGATGTCTGGATAAAGATTTGGGACCAGGAAGACCACACATTTATGAATGATGATGGGATTAAGGCTTTGGAACCAGGAAGAACACTATCTAATGAAGGATGTCTGAATTAAGGGATTGGTACCAGGAAGACTACATTCTAATGAAGGATGTCCCGATTAAGGCTAGGGGCAGGGAAGTCTTTATTCTAATGAAGAATGTCTCGATTAAGGGCTTGGTACCAGGCATACCATATTCTAATGAATGATGTCTCGATTAAGGCTAGGGGCAAGGAAGTCATTATTCTAATGAAGGATGTCTCGATACAGGCTAGGGACAAGGAAGTCTTTATTCTAATGAAGGATGTCTCGATTAAGGCTAGGGGCAAAGAAGTCTTTATTCTAATGAAGAATGTCTCGAGTATAGCTAGGAACAAGGAAGTTTTTATTCTAATGAAGGATGTCTCGATTATGGCTAGGGCAAAGAAAGTCTTTATACTAATGAAGGATGTCTCGATTATGGCTAGGGGCAAGGAAGTCTTTATTCTAATGAAGGATGTCTCGATTATGGCTAGATGCAAGGAAGTCTTTATTCTAATGAAGGATGTCTCGATTATGACTAGGGGCAAGGAAGTCTTTATTCTAATGAAGAATGTCTCGATTAAGGCTAGGGGCAAGGAAGTTTTTATTTTAATGAAGGTTGTCTCGATTAAGGCTAGGGGCAAGGAAGTCTTTAATCTAATGAAGAATGTCTGGCTGGGGACCAGTAATATCACATTTCAATTCAGGATGTCTTGCTGGGGACCAGGAATATCACATTTCAATGAAGGATGTCTGACTGGGGACCAGGAATATCACATTTCAATGAAGAATGTCTGGCTGGGAACCAGGAATATCACATTTCAATGAAGGATGTCTGGATCAAGGCTGACTACCAGGCAGACCATATTCTAATGAAGGGTGTCTTGATTTAGAGTGGGGATCAGGAAGACCACACTGTGATGAAGGACATCTGGATCAAGACTGGGGACCAGGCAGACCATATTCTAATGAATGATGTCTGGATCAAGACTGAGGATCAGGCAAACCATATTCAAATGAAGGGTGTCTGGATCAAGACTGAGGACCAGGCAAATACCACATTCTAATGAAGGATGTATGGTTTAAGGGATGGTACCAGAAAGACCATATTCTAATGAAGGATTTCTGGATCAAGACTGGGGACCAGGCAGACCATATTCTAATGAAGGATGTCTGGTTTAAGGGATGGTACAAGAAGGACCACATTCTTATGAAGGATGTCTAGTTCTCATAAATGATGGCGGCATTAAGTGGCAATGGAATAACCATAATGAATGTAAGAACTAAAAAGCTTTATTAATTTGCGAATTTAAATGTACTTTCCATAGATTATTGAATGGGCTACCAATTTTGACTGAAATGTATAGCTTAAACTTAAAGATTAGGTTATATTACTCGCAAATATTCTGTTAATTATCTTTTTGAAGTTATTTAATTTGATTCCAGTTTTAGGGAGTGTCTATTTGAATATTTGACATGCTTGTGCTAATAAGTAAAATACTTATTGGAATGACGTTGAGGTTCTTCAGATATTAAATTTGATTTTCGACTAAGTATAAGTACATTTACGCATATCCAGAATCTAGCATTGAGGTGTGGGCATAATTTTCATAATCAGTGTTATTGACCTTAATTGTATTACCCACAGTTTAAACTTAAAATAATGTGAAGAAGCCAATCCGTGTATAAATCGTTTGGTGCATGTACATGTATGTGGAAACTGTCAGAATGTGTGTATCTTGGTAGGCTATTTTGTAAATTTAAACTGAGAATGTATATAGCGTTAAAAGATTATCAAATTGAAGCTTTAACATGATAATATAAAATTGAAATGTCAATGTACAAGACACCACTTTATTCGATTTTATCTATTAAAATCAACAAGCCCTTAGTAGTGTCTCTGTACATATCATTTTTAAGTCAAATGTAAACTTATTTTCCGTATTATGCATATTACTAATATATTTACATGTTTATCGCTAGAGTCTTTGCTGATGATATACATTGTACGTGTATATCCATAACTGTAGCGGATATGTTTCACAGACACATAATCAACATCAATCGTCATAGTCTACCTCCGATTGAGAAGGCAGAAGACTTATTTAAACAATAAAACGCAAAAATACTATAGCTGTAGCGTGAAAATTGGAATCGTATCATCAAACTCTCTTTTGTTTTGGGGGACGACACGTCGTATTCTGCAACTTCGATATGGCAACTTCCAGTAAAGGAAAAGTATATTACAATAATGCGAGTGGAACTGTTAAAGTTGATTTGGACGCGACCATTATGCAAGTTGGAAGCGATGAATATCGTGGTGCAACTCGTACTCGTAGGCGGAAGTGCATGTTTGTACTTGCAGCAGCTATCTTGTTACTTGTGATTTCAGTTATTATCGTTTGTCTGCTCGTGTCTTCTAAATCAGAAGGTTGGTATAATCGCTCTCTATTTTCAAACATGGTATTTAGCATTATGTGATAAAAGTCGTACATTATGATGTGCATTGTTGAAATATAATTAGAAATGATATAATACGTTAGAAACATAATTCCAAATTGAACGTATCAGAATAAATCATACGCCCTTAACAAGCATACATAACTCAAATACTAATACTAATACAAATGGCGACACGAAAAGACCGTCTGTGTTGAAAACTTCAAGCAGAACTATAAATCGAGTGTTGACAGTATTAAAACTACAAGCAGAACTACAAATCGAGTGTTGAAAGTATTAAAACTACAAGCAGAACTATAGATATACTAGGATAAGATGTACCCGGCCTTTTTTGTTCTCCTTAATTTAGAAAACAAATAAAGGTATCCTGTAAACATATTAAGAGCCGTTTCTTATGTTGGCTTATATTCAATATTTATAGGCTCTGATCATACCAGCTATGTCATACTTTCGGACTGATTACCACATCATAAAAGTTGGTTCTGTCGTTTGTGGACGGTAAAGCATGCCATACCTGCCATAGACAACTTTTTAGGTTTTAGGTTTTGAAGAAATATATGGAAACACATTTTGCATGGTGTTATTTCTATTTTGCAATGTTTCAGAAAATTCCGAAGAGAGTGGACGCTGTCCACAATACTCAGATATTGAAAACAGTATAGTTGTCAATACCACAGGATCCAAACACGGAGACGTTATTGAAATTGAATGTGAAGAAGGATATGAACTAAAAGGATCGAACAATATCACGTGCACTGCATCAGGTAGCTGGGACCGGCTGCCGACGTGCGAAATGGTGTCATGTGGAGTACCAGACATACCGACACACGCAAGTATATCAGATATAATAGCGACGTCATTTCAAGCAACTGCAACCTTTAAATGTGACCATGGGTTCTATCTGGACGGAAATAGTGTAATCAGGTGCCAAGCTAATGGACTCTGGACGAAAGATGCAACGTGTAAAGGTAAAAAAAAAAAAAAAAAAAAAAAAAAACACACACAAAAAAACCCCCCCCCCCAAAAACCCCCCCAAACCCCCAAAAAACCCCCACCCAAAAAAAAAAAAAAAAAAAAAAAAAAAAAAAAAAAAAAAAAAAAAAAAAAAAAAAACAAAAACAACAAAAACAAAAAAAAAAAAAAAAAAAAAAAAAAAAAAAAAAAAAAAAAAAAAAAAAAAAAAAAAAGCCATTTTCATCGATGTATTGATGTCAATACTATCTATATTTTAAAATTGCAATAAGTGAAATATCTAAAATAAAAATACTTTTTGTTTCCGTTTGTGGACTTTGACAATGCTTCAAACCATACTTGGTCAACAAAAGGGATTGTTCCCTGGATGTACCACTACAAAAATTGCTTAAACGGTTCCGCTCCGCTGTACAAAACTTGATCTAATGTCAGATTGTTGATCGGGTGTTCCAATATCTAAATTGCTCAATCCATGTCGGTACGCTGTGCAAATAGTCATATGAGCATAAAGCAGAACGTTAGTTTACCACTAGAACTGGCCATGCCTCTGTAATAAATCTTAAGGGATTGGGAGCGTGTGGATGAATGGGGACAGGGACTATGGAAGGGCGCAGATGATTTTATTTAACGGATACAACACATAATAAGCGGGAAAATGGAAAAGGAGTTTATTAACTATGACTTTTGGTAGTGCAATTTGGCTTATAATCAAGTTCACAAAATTTGACAAGTTTGAAAATGCGATAGTAGCAAAACATTTTAGTTTGATCGTTGATTTTGGATGCCCATACAACCAACCTCAATACCGTAGAAAAGGGGCAATTTAAACATTAAATAGGTTTCCGGGGATAATACAAAATGTAGCGAACTAAGATTAAAAATGCGAACTACGATAAGACAATGTTGAATATAATAGCCCATCATAAAAATGTCTTTGGTAAACAATCAACTTAACACGTTGTGCATGTGTTTAAAATCAATGATAAAATCACCAAACAAAGAAACAGACTTCTGTCTGAATGAACGAACGGACGAACGAATTACTGATTGAATGAATGAATGAATTAGTCAGTCAGTCCACTTATCAATTAAACAGTTAATCAGGTCCGAATCAAGCGGTTAGTCCTATTGATAAGGTTCGAGCCCTGCTACCGACTATGTCTCATTGTGTGAGAAAGTTGACAGTTTCTTATGGACTATTTTCATCTAAGTGAGTTGTTTCCCCCGATTCCCCCCCCGAAGCCACTCTTCCCCCCCGCCCACCGGGCTGATAACAACAGTCTATTTTCGGAAGTTTACGACAATTAAGCGCGGTAATTTGCGATATAAATATTGATGTATTGATCTATTATTTTTGTTTGTTTTATGAAACACTTTGACGAGATTGTTAAAAGCTATCTGCAGATGTTTTATCATGTTTTATTTTTTTAAACTAATTAAACATTTTTTAAAGTTAATATCTTTGATGTCTAAAATGATCAATGAAAAAAGTAAGCGACGGATACGGCGGTTGTCTTTCAATGCTCGACAGTTATTTACTTTTAACAGTTTTAGATATATTTTACTTACATTTATTTTAATTTGTCCTTTTTTGTCTAAATGGGAGTATGGTTTCAAAATTATAATAATCTCTGTAACGATTAATAGTTTTAATACACATACTGGACTAAGTTGTGGCTGACTAACTTCACTTCTTCTGCTTCGTACCGATAGGTTTTTAAGATACTCGTCCTAGACTAGAAACTGTTTTACTTGGACGATAGTTTAAAATAAGATAAAATATTGAACTTAATAGATATTTATTTTTATATCCCGTTTAACACTTCTATATTGTATCACTACCAGTAGAAACAAAACTGACCGCAGTTCGGGTTTTTCCTTTTTCTTGTTTGTATCTTGAGATAAAAACTGCTATCATAATTTTGAACTATAACGACAATTTTATAGCTACGTGAATTATATCCGACTTTTTTAAATATTTCTTTTGTGTAGACAACGACATAAATAGTAAGTTGACAGTTTAATGATTAATATAAACATTTACCCTAAAAACGGACAGGGGAATGAACTATAAAATAGATGCCCGTACACTTGTTTTTGACACTGATTTTAGTAAGGATTGCTCCGGATTGCTATGTGACATTTTAAAGATATTTTTACCCAGAAACTTCGGTTGTTAGATTCGCAAGACGTTTATCTTTTACATGGGAACTTTTCCCCTTTTACCAATTTTTATACATTTTAGCTGTATGTTAGCATTTAAAAGCATTATTTTCTCTTTTCATTCATCCTTTTCAGCGTTATGGCAACAAATTACA
>JAFMSR010002362.1:0-24990 GCA_022818135.1 Saxidomus purpurata
TTACAATTATCATAAAACACCCACGCGGTTATTACGCTATCAACAAGGACCAATATATATTAACAACATAGTCTTAATGGATCCACCAATCAGTAGATCGAGCCAATTTAGGTAAGAGGTATTAAATTTTATTAGAAACATAAAGTTCAAAGACAGAACTCAGTTACTATAAAATACCATTGGAATGCCTCAGACACTGTGTTGAGAAGTTAGCTACATTTTCAGTACAGGACTGTTTTATTCAAAAGCAGGCCCTATGACCAACTTTACAAATATTTGTCTTTGCATGTCGGGGACACGGTTTGCACTATTGCGACTCAGTTTAGCAATCTTCGGAAACTACGTTTAACACTCAGTATTTTTCTGGTTTTTGCATGTTCATATAGGCTTATGGAAATACATCGATCATATTAGGATACATTTTTATACTTGTACAGAACAATGCGAAAACATAGATTTAGTATCCGTCGGCTATTTTTTCATTTTCGAACACATTTTTCACGATATCGTCTAGGTATGGGTATTTGTTAAAAGTCGGAGAATAAAACTGGGGTTCATGTTCTGTCATAGTTTCTAGTTTCTCAAGTTGAGTTTGATACTTTGTACAACTTGAAACAGAAAATGATCTCTAGATTACAAGACCAAAAGCAGGGCGACACAGCAAAGCTCCCGAAATTCGTTTATGCTGCCATGTCTCGGAGATATATCAAAAATATATCTTCCGAAACATGTCGGTGGCAAGTCTGTCAATTGAATAACAATGTTGTGTATTTGTATAAGTGAATGGTTTTGTCAGTATTGACAAGAAGTGTCAAGTATTCAGCAGGAAAGGAATGGTTTCAGTGTACTGTCAATGCATAACTTGAAACTTTCTGCTGCTTCAAATTGCATAGTTGAACATTTGTATTGTGGCCCGAAACTCGAGACAGGATTTACTTACTATTGATGTGCTATAAACGAAACATGTTTAGTCATTTTTTGCACAGATCTAGTATTGATAATTGAAAATGGTACCCCCATCCTAGCACTTGTTGTGACGGATGGGGGACATTATTGGAGAGTTCGAAAATATATTATCAGTCTAGCATGTTTTTCCATTGACCACCACTGTATCGCTATTTAAAGGTAAAATAAATCCTCGGTCACGTGATATCACTGCATAAAAGCCGGAAGAACACTAGAAAACTCTCATAGGTTTAACGAAAATTGCTCTAAAACACAACAAATGGGCGGGAAGAAAAAACCCTGATAGGAAACTGTGAAGGAAATATGATATATTTTCGGCCTCCGGCCTTATTCCAATAATGTCCCCGCTCCGTCACAACAAAAGCTAAGATGGGGATCCCATTATTTGCATCAGGCATTCTGGCCTACATACATAATCAGTCCAGCAAATTTAAAGAAAGACAACATAAAAGACAAATCAATACTTCGCACATTTACTTGGATAGTACATGTGTCAAAAATACACATAGCAAATGAAGTTATATACAACCTTTATATAACATTACAAAAGTCACTTTAACAACATATAATACTTTATTAGCCATATCTGTGAATTATACATAACACCTGTCACTTTATGTGTTACCTGAATTAAACACTGAATTTACAAAATCCTTATCGGCAATTTTCACATCCCTTAAGTAAAACTTCTTGAAATTATTAGCTGAATCAAAATAGGCTGTTTTATGATATCTTGAATAGAACCTCCTGTCTTAAAGGCTGCAGATGATGTCAATATCAATGCCAGCTAGTTGTTATATTATTGACGTCACGTCCGGTTTGACCAAAACAAGTTTTCTGACGCTCTTAAAAATAATTGAATTTATATCAATAAATGTCGCATAAGGTCGTGTAACGGGTATTATTGACTGGAAAATTATTGCAAATGTTATGATTCTCAAAGATGCCGACCATGGCCGACAAGACGGATAAAAAAATAGAAACAGAAAAATGTCCTGAAAGGATAATAGCTCAACCGGAAGTTGGATCGCTAAACCATGAACTCAAAGAAAATCGTGAGTACAAACTAAATGAAATGAAAGCTATAAAGAAAACGTTAATGGCAACAGATCTTTTCTACGGGACAGACATTTGCATCAGCACGCATCCCTGTCTATGATACTAGGGGAAATCTTGTTGAAACTAAGTATAAACTGTCATCAGGGAAAAGCCCGTTGTACACAATCAACTTATATCACACGAAATGCTCGTGCCTTGTAAATGGTCGCAAAATGAACCAGTTCATAAGCTCAGACCTATCAGAAATATTACTGTGTGTGGAAAATACACATCTAAAAAATTATCAATCTTTACCCGAAATGATTAGACAGATCATATTGCGTCTGATAGCTAATAGTACCGAAAAATGTGATATCAATACAGCAGTTAGCGCAAATGAATGCACACAAAATATACAAGAAGAGAACAACCCGAATACGATGTCTGCTATTGGAATTAGTTCTGAGAACCCTCTGAATTTAGACTCGGTGGAATCAGTCTCAATAGATGAAGATTCTACTTTAAGAGAAATCGTTGAAATCAATATATTACAAATCAGTCAATATATGACAAACCATTCTGACAGCGTGCAACACCGATTGCAAAGTATTGT
Organism: Saxidomus purpurata; assembly: GCA_022818135.1. Lineage (NCBI taxonomy): Eukaryota > Metazoa > Mollusca > Bivalvia > Venerida > Veneridae > Saxidomus > Saxidomus purpurata. The sequence continues at coordinate 2,618 of JAFMSR010002362.1, forward strand.
TGAAACGTTAAAAGGTTTGCCAAAACTTCTCGCCAAACAATCAGCAGATAAAAAAGACAACAGGAATATTGCAAACGAAGAGCTGCCTCAATCACAGAAATCCCCGAATCACGTTTTGAATACCTGCGATAACAGTGCACAAGAATTGCAGCCGTCAATAAAACATAAAACGTTAATAGTAGGCGACTCAACACTTAAGGGAATAAACAACCACGGTCTTTCTCAAAATACTGAGGTTATATGTATCCCAGGTGCCAAGTCCAGCAATATTGCATGGGATTTGAGAAATACGGATCTAAATGAATGCAGTGCAGTTGTGATATATGTTGGCGGAAATGACGGAAATTCAGATAGCGTTGAATCAGTTTATGCAAATTTAAAAAGTGCAATTGAATTTCTTAAACGCAGAAAAATAGATGTACATTTGTGCACATTATGTCCACGACGTGATGTAAACGTGGTGCCGCTAAATTTTACTCTACAGGAACTTTCTCAGGAGCAACAAGTCAATCTTATTGACATATATAGTTCATTCATATACGGAAATGGAAATGTTGCTAACAATTTTTATGTGAAGGATGGCATTCATCTTAACAACTTCGGGACACGAACTCTAGTTTCGTGCATAAATAAAGTTGTACCAATCATCAAAGAAAAAACCCGCTCTTCTGCTATCAGTTCACAGGAAACAGCAACTCCACGACCAAATCGTGATCGACGTAATTTATATTGCAATGTATGTAATATGTACAACCATTCTCAGGAGACTGCAGACGTTCAAATCGATTGCCAAGGCAACAGAGCGGAAGTACATACAACCAACGGCAGAATGATCATGTGAGCACATACAGAAATTATGCGTATTGTGTGCGATGTGAGGCATATGGTCACTACTCACATGACTGTACCGGAACCAGGAAAAGTAGGCATGAAGAAGACTATGCGCGTAGGAGGTCAATGTCAGACAGTGACTTCGCATTCCGTACATAGGAATTTCCCGGCAAACATTCAGTTTTTATAAGTGTTAATAAATACGAAGGCTTACTGGATCTATGTACAAACTGTAACAATCCGAAATGTAATTATAATGAATGTCTTTTAACTGGAAGAAGACAGTGCTTGAATAAAACTCGAAAAACTTATATGCAGGAAAAATATGACATTCCTATTCTAAATCAACAAGGTAATTTATCGCAACTTTATTTACAGGACTTACACAGTTTTGTTATTTATGATAGAAGCGTTTCGTTTCACTTTATTGTAGTAAGTGATATCTATAACTAGTCAGCAATGAACTACTCAATAGTAACAATTCACTTATTATCAAATCATTAACCAAACAACAGGAAAATTATAGACAATATAAACGTACATGCCAATTATATTTCGCAGCCAGTTTATTCATGCATTTGCTATGCACAACATCTGATATCTTAGCCCCTAAAATAATCTTGTCTTATAGTGACATCGCTATTAATGAAATGTCGCAAATTGAAAATAAGGAAATTGAAATAAAATTGTCATGTTTCAAAGGTGATCGGGAATTGTCTAGTACATGTATTACAAATTTTGATATTGTCAATTGTATAACCAATGATATCAGAAATTCATATATTGAAAATAGTTATAATAGTAACAAATACAGTAATAATACATATTGTTAAAATTACTCTGAAGGAAACTGCGTTGGTTTAAGTAATACTATGACTGTAATAAATAACAAGAATTCATTCAAGCCAGCTACGATAAGGTCAAACAATATTTAACCTTTATCTTTCGACAATAACAACAATTGTTCACAAAAAATAACATGTAATTCAATTTCTTCGTTTTCATATAATGAAAGGGGTATCCACATAGCTAATTTAAATGTTCAACATATTTTACCAAAATTAGATGAAATTAAATATCATCTTCCCTGTCAACACTCCACGGACATTTTAGGACTTTGTGAAACCTTTTCAAATGAGACCATTAATGACACTTTATTGAAAAAGCAAATTTCAAATTTGAGCGTAAAGATTGAAAAAAAACAAAAAAGGCGGTGGAATTTTAGTTTATGTGAGTGATAGATTTCTTTACGTCGTTATGACTTGGAAAATGGAAACGTTGAATCTATATGCATAGAAATATCATTTCCTTACACAAAATATGTTCTAATACAATTTGTCTATCGCCCACAAGTGCAAGGCAAATATGGATAGACATCTTTGAAACAATACTAGATAAAATGGACCCATTAAATTGTGAAATGTACATTGTAGGAGATTTCAATATACACTTTCACAAAATGATAACAGAACTACAAGTAATTCGAAATGGAATGAAATAGTTTCAAAATTTGAGTTCAAACAAATCGTGACTAAACCTACACGTGTAGGCAAAACATGTGAGTCTATCTTAGATCATATCTATACAAATACTGAAGACAATATAAAAGAACTTGTTATACCTAATTGCAGCTTAAGCGATCATTTCCCTGTTTGTTTTACACGTTCTTTAAAAACACAAAGTAAAACGTATGGTGTGCATAAAACAATTTTATATAGATGCTTTAAAAAGTTTGATGAAATAGCTTTTCAGAATGACTTATTAAATGCTAATCTAAATAATGTAGAAATTACCTGTAACCCTAATGAATCATTAACAATTTCTTATAATATACTGAATACAGTGTTGTCTAAACATGCACCAATAAAACGGAAACGGGTAAAACGTTGTTCCCAACCTCCCTGGTTTGATGATGACGTAAAAGATGCTATAGATCAAAGAAATAACTTAAAGCAAAACAAATGTTTTGACCAATATAAAACAGTTTGTAATACAATTTCATCCATGATTAGAAAAAAGAAAAAACAGTTATATAACAAGGCGGTACAAAATAAAATGTCCCCTAGCAGTATGTGGAAGTATTTTAAAAACATAACCAATGATAATAATACTTATAAGAGTGTTTTACCATGTAGTGTTTCATACAATGGGAATATAACAGATGATAAATGTGATATTTTGATGCTCTAAATAATCATTTCTGTAATATTTCAGATTTGATACAAAAACAACTTTTGATGCGCAACACTTCGCACAACTTAATGAAATATTAGATAGAAAATTAAAAAATACTTATTTCTCAATTAAACGTATAACTCTTTTCGAAGTCAGCAAAATAGTTCAAAATCTAAGTTTAAATAAATCTGTTGGCCTAGATGGCATAGGCCCAAAACTATTAAAATACTGTGGAGATCACATCATATCACCTATTACATTCATAATCAATCAATGTATAGATCAATGCATTTTCTCCGACTCACTTAAGGAAGCATGTGTTATCCCCATATTCAAAGGAGGTGACAAAAATTATCTTAATAATTACAGACCCTTCTCCATTTTACCAACTATCTCAAAAATATTCGAGAGACATATTGCTAGACAAATTCAAACATACTTTGAAAAAAACTAATATTATTCATGATAACCAGTCTGGCTTCAGCCAAAATCACTCCTGCCAGACAGCTCTTATTCACTTGATTGACTCCTGGCTCAAAGATATAGACTCAGGCAAATATGTTGGTGCTGTATTTTTAGATTTACGCAAAGCATTCGATTTAGTTGACCACACTATATTGATACAAAAGTTACACATATATCATTTCTCTTCAAATACAAGAAAACTCTTCAAATCATATCTATGTAACAGAAGGCAATTAATAAAATGCGGAAATACATCTTCCGGTAAACTCCATGTTACATCAGGGGTACCTCAGGGTTCGATACTCGGTCCGTTATTGTTCATTCTCTACATTAATGATTTAGCGTTGACCATCACACACAGTAATGCAGATCTATATGCAGACGATTCTACATTACATAAAAGTGGTTATGACATATCAGAAATTCAAAATACTCTTCAAGAAAATGTAAATGCTATACAAAGCTGGTGCTTGAAAAATAACATGGCACTTAATCCAGTCAAAACTAAATGTATGATCATTTCATCTTCTTTCAAACAAAAGATGCTGCAACAGCAAGACTTTAAACTACATCTTACAGTTGAAAAAACACCTATTGAAAATGTTGGTGTACAAAAAGTCCTTGGTGTAGCATCAATTTCCGAAGCAGACCCGAACAAAGATATGTACCTCTCCGATTTTTAAGGAGCTCGACAAGTACCACCATGAATTGTTCACGAAATGAGACGATGTCATAGTTCTGGGAAACGGCAACAACAAAGCTAGGTTTTGTGATTTCAGTCGACTGGTGGATGAAATTGGCTACTTTATTCAAGAAAAATGTGATAAGTAAGTCCAGGGCCCTAATGACAAAACACAAACAATGGCTTGTCGTGGACTTTTCGATTACGGTTTCCCTTATGAAGATTTAGCTAAATGCAAAAAATACCTTTGAGAATCAGTTTGTTTTGCTATGACATATATTACTTTTGTCTTTAATCTGGTTGATTTCTCTTCTCAAATAATCTGCATCATGTAACGGGACTCTTTTCCAGAGCAGACACGGTTACCTGTATCAAACCAGCTTGAAAAAGGTAATGTCAAATTGGTCAATACTCATTTGTTTAATCACGAATTCATGGTGCATTGGCACTTTCGATGCTTGTTTATCAGTTATGCTCTTTCCACGAGCACCCACAATCATTGTGTTCCGCCTCTTCATTATCAGAAATAGCGATGCATCCATACTTCAGTTGACAATTTACGACTTGCCGTGGCTATGAAACGGTATATCGCATATCGATCACCTTTTATTTATGGTTATTGACTCCGTCATTTAAAGAACTGAAGTTAAGAAACTCGGAAATCGCAGCTGATCTTATTACCCGTTTCAAGTGAACAAACAATCTTTTACGGATTGAAACTGCTCGAACGGACGATGAAGCATCTCAACTAGTTTCGAACAGTTTCTTTGGCGCAAGATAAATTTTGTATCGAATGCATGAGTTTCGTGTAGCAATTGACTGAAGTTTTCAACGTTATCTGGTTTTCTGAATACAGACCGAATATCATAATCGTATTTTCTTGAATCATTAGTCACTGATAGTGTGTAATGATCAGAGCTACTCTGTTTCTAATCTTAATTATAAGTCAGTTCACAATGATCGACTTCCGGTTGTTATTCATAAACCTCATCTTTAAATGATGCTTAGTAATCGGCTCTTTCACTGTCTGACATGTTAACGAACGGAAATCTAAATATCTCGATGGGTTTGGTTTCAGTTTTGGTTCTGTTGTATCTGTCTTAGGTCTTGTCGGATTTAGTTTAAGGGGAGGTCGAGTTGTCGATTGCAACCCTACGGCCTGTTCAGTGTAAAACTTGGCATTGGTGGGAAACACTGTCTGTCTTTATGTTCTAAAAGATACAGAGTATTACTATATAGTCCGCTGTACCCGTGCTCTATCTTGTTGGAAAGAAAAATAATGTTAGTTCCTCCACCATTGTAAATGTCTTCCTTGTAAAACAGACTGATTGTTACTTGGAACAAATTGGTCTGTAACATTTGGATACGCATTTGTCCATCTCAGAAAACGGAATCTGCTTGTACTGTCTTATTACGTAGTTCAAAAGATGATAGTTCTTTTGTGGATTTGTTGTTTCTCTGAAGTCGTAATATTTGTCATATATGTCACTAATGACGTTCAGAGAGCGACTCACGCCATACTAGAAAAAAGTATTATGCCATCAGAGACATCTTGAATAGATCGTAATTCGTATTCTTGTATAGGTTCTGGAAAAAAGGCATTGAAATCAGTGTACAGTACCGCCAGCGTTTCACTTCCGCGCGTTCTCGATTACCGATTAACGGTAACCGCACCGTAAACGGTTCTCTTTTCAGTTTGGTTAAATCCGTGCAGCCAATCAGAATGACTCTAACCGTGAAACGTTTTTCGGGAACCGTGTAGCCAATCAAAAGGGCTGGATGGACCAGTTTATTGTACGGGTATTGTGCGGGCCTGATTATTTATCTTTAGAATACTGAAAGTGTTTAGACAATGACCTTTAGTCTTTGTTTGACGAGTTTCCGAGTGCGGTACGAAGCCTGTCGTTGAAATTAAATGTACGGGAAATTGACGATTACTTATAACTATTAATACATGTACTAAATAATTATTATGACAAAATCGATTTTAAACGGCAAAGTCCACATAATTTATATATTCGTGAACATTTTCCTCAAATAGGCCCACAGAAATCCGCACAATAAACACTTAACGGAAGCTGCAAAAGATGGTGGCAGAAATGTTGAAATCTGATCGTTTGATGTAAACAGGTGAATATTTGTTATGGTAAGCATAGATATTGTGTAAATTTTGTTACATAAACAAAATAAAATGTAATTGAAGTGGCGCTGTGAGTTTAAAGGGTTGTCACTACGTAAATGTAAAGTACAAAGGAGATTTCCATTCATCTGTTCTTCACAAAAACTGAAAAGTCTCAAGTTAAAAAAAAAAACTATATTAAACTGGTATATATTATCTTGTTCTTTATTCTGGTACTAAAAAAAGGTGCATAATACCCTAATTATTTGGTCTGTCATAGCTATTCATAGCTTATGTTTATGTTTTTAAATATGATTTACTGCTAATTACTTGTTAAGCATGCGTCCGAATTATATGCAAGTTTCTATAGAGGTATTCCCGTGCACATAGAAGCAAAGATATTTGGCAAAAAAATGCATGACTGTCACAATCCTGCTGAAAAACTTGAAAAAATACCTCAAATTCTTCATTTAGTAACTAGTTTTGCATGGTAACCGCAAAATTTATGAAATATCCAGGGAATCTTTCATTCAAAAGTTGTTTAGCCATTACAAGAGTCACGTCCCCTTTTTTCAAAAACATTTTTTTTTTCTGCAACACTCCTGGACCGTGTGCTCAATTTGTTCAAATGCTATGGCAAGATAATAGTCTATGACTGCTTCATTAAAAACAAAAACTGTTCCGCCAGTTTTTGAAATTGCCACCGTACTATGTTTACATGCATAGGTTCCGGTTCCATGTTGCGTCACATTGGTAAACGGAGAACCAGTTTTTGAGGACTTAACTCTTAGCAGTTTGTGTTGGATAACATGGCGTATGTCACTCTTTTTCTTTTTTCAGTCTACCGGGTACTTCAGCGGTAAAATATGAAAGTTAAGATTCGGGGAAAATATGATTGTATCCTCCTTGGAGGTGAATAATCAGTATTACCCGAATCTTGTCATACTCCCTCACATCTCTACTGTTAAATACCTGCACATGCCCTGTGGGAGCTGGTTCAAAAATGTATCAAATATATATATATTTGAATATATGGGTTTGGTAAAACGCCTGTGCATGCTCTGTGCGTAATGTTAACATACGGATAGAGTGCTAACTTTGTTAGTCTTTCATTATAAGTACCTTATCCTTGCGTCCCAGCGAAGCTCGAAAAACAATAAGAATTCCTGTTAAATTAAATTTTGGAAAAAAAAATTACGAGGTTCATAAAATATCAACCTTTATACACGGTCAATACCATGACACGTGACACGGTCAATACCATGACACGTGATATCGATACTGAAGAAGTACTTGCATCGTGTACAGTCGATAAGGTGACGAAACTAATTTGTTGACAAGAGTTTGTGTTAATTGTCACTATCATCTTAGGTAAATTGCACAGAGGGTAGTAAGTGGTGATTCATTAACTTTTCAAATAGATGATAAACCGATAATTAAATCATTCAGTCAAGTTTAACACAATTCAAAGATTTGATGTTTTTGTAACAGCGCAAAAACAAATTGACACATCGATTGGCGGATGTCCATGCAATCATGCATCGATGTTGTGATAAATTATCTGAAACCTCTTGTGTTCTGATTGGATGAGTGCATAACGAGCAACGCCTTCAAATGTATCAGCTTGCAGATCATGATGATTAGTGACGCATGTTTCCTCAAAGCTTTGAAATGCAGGATTTCCTGCTAAAAACATATATCTACCAGTGAGTTGTCCAAAAACCCGGGGATTTTGCAAAAATCTGGTAATACTGTAAACCTAGAAATTATTTCACACGTTTTAAGTAAGCGAAATTCGCAACACAGTCGATCTGCAAACTTAAGTAGTCGCAAAATCGTTACTTACAATGAAAAAGTTCCTAGCTTTTCATCTTAACTTTTTGTCAACCTCGTCAATTTGCGAGTGTCTGCGATATTGGTCAGTTTGTTGTATTTACAATTTTTTGAAGAGTTATCTCTGTTAGTTTTGCCTTAAAACAGGTACCGGACGGAATAATGTATGTTTTTAATTCCCATATTGTACAATGTACGGCATTTAGGAAGTAGTAGACTGTTAAACGGTACAAAACACATCATGTCTACTGTATTGAATAACTGAGATTACCAGGCCACTGTTACATCCACTTTTCAATTGAGAAAAGTGTGACTAACGGATTTAGACTATGAATGCATTGTTTGATATCGCACAATACAAGTGAGAAAATCATGCTTTCTGCTATTAATCCAATTGATATTATCATGAATTTTGAATTTAAGAAATGTTTTAATGACCGCAGTTAAAGGGGTCTCAAGAAAATGAGACTTATGAAAATGACTGTAACTTACTTTGTGCATCCATTGACCAGTTGTCACATTGTATGATAGATATTATTAGGTTATACTGTACAATACGGAGATATATTTGGATGAGTACCTAGCGGCTCGTCCAATATTGTTTTCTCAGCTGGGTACGAGTCCAAATATATCTCGTATTGTACAGGACAATGTTAAATAAAGGGTTATTCTATTATTTAGTTTAAATTAAAAATGATTCAGTGAATATTGTATTTCTGTCTTTTCTGTATTTTCCCAGCTTAGTACGAATGCAAATATTATTTGTTCCTTCAATAAAATATACCAGTGAAGAATTTTGTGAAAATATCCAAATCTTACAACATTGGCATGACTTGCACTTTACCCCTTTGTGTTTACAAGCAAACGACAAATAATCCTGATATCAAGACGATTAAACTTGGCGTTAAAAGGGTCAGAACTATTATATACTTCACCCGATTTTCATTTGGATCATTTTCACACGTTTCGGGCTTTATCGTATGTTTAACATGGGACTGTTGTACCGTCAAAATATGATAAAAATACAGGATTTTTTTGTATGCATGTGATTCCAATATGGTAATATATTGTACAGTCACGTGTTGCAAATAAACGTTCACGAATTGATATATAAAAAAGATATAGAATAAACGATTGTATTGGTCTGATTGAAATTTATGACATTTTGAATGCTTAGTTTAGAATGAAAATACATATACAAATTTATTAAGTCCGTGCACGATTACAGCTCACAGTCGTACGTGACTAAGTCTTGTACATGTATAGCGCATTATTGTTTACGGTGATATTGCAAAAAATAGGAACGGTATTCTGAGAATGTGTTAAGTGAGATTACAGTGGCAAAGGAATGAAAGGAAAGTATACACCAAACACTGTTCTATCATTCATTATTCTACCTGTAAATTCATTTTTCTATAGAAAACAATGAAGAGTATTCAATGTGCTCCTGGGACTTAAAACTTTTGTCATGGATTGTCATCAGAATTTTCATTTATACCATGATTAGGGATGTTGCAGAAAACGCCATAGATTAATATTATATCACATCAGAATTCTGTTTACTATACCCCCGTAACAAAGAAGTTGGAAGTGATGCCATTATTTCCAGCTTATATATGCATGACAATTATGTGTATGGGGATTGTTACTCAGTTTGTTAAAATTTCAAATTTTACATATTCCTTTTCAGACCTCCTTGAATACGGGTGAATATGACGTCATTTCTTTGGAAAACCCTCGGCCTAGAAGCTGCCAAGTCAAATTAGGTAAAGATAGTAATTAATTTTTCTCAGCTTTTGTTAAAAACTTTCAAACGAAAATATTAGGGGTTTCTGTCCGGGCAGAATGATCATGATCTGTGCTGGAAACAAAGGCGGGAACACTTTCTACCAGAGTGGTATTAAACGGTTAAATGATGTTTGTTATGCACCTAATGCAGTGATAAATGTAACTTTCTGGAAGTTGTTGATGCTTCAGATTATCTCAGTTATTACCATGTTAGTAAAACAAATAAAAAAAAACTTTTAAATTGTTTTGTTATATGCTGAAAGGAAACATGTAAATTTAATTTATTTAAATTATTAGCTTCATTTCACAATGTTTCACACTTAGTCTAATAACTACATGCTTATTACTACATGTACATCCCTTAATTCACTATTAAAGTTTTATTTCTAAAATTTGAATGTAGGTGGTTTTTGTTTTAGCTTTTTAAAATAATTTTTCAAATTGTCAAGCACCTAGCTCACATATAAATAAACCAAATACTATTTATCTGTTGCTGACTGGCAGCTTCTAGATGTACATTTACTAGAATTCACAAGAAAAATCAATAAAACAAGTGGATGCTTGTACAGTAGTTGGTATGTTGCTGTAGCAACTTATCCCCTTTCTAGATTAGTGTGACAGACAGTATGATAATCCCCTGAGGGGCAATAAAAATTTGGCCACCTGCTGATTAATGACCAGTATTGTCATAAAATTGTGCAGTACATGACATTGTAGGAAACCACCATTTCATTGTGTTCTTTTTTAACACATGGCCTTTAATACATTTAATGGAAGGTGTAATTTATTCCCAATATCATTTAAATGAAGACAATGGTATATATTCATTTTGATTTTTCAAGTTATAAAGTTCAGATTGACCATAATACATGAATGTCTAGAACGATGCTTACATTTAAAAATAATGTGAGAAATAACTCTCATGAATTATCTGTTATTAGCAGACAAAATTGAAATAACTTTAAAACCACACTGGTATAATATTAGCAAGTATATGTGTCCTTTTAGACAAAATAATCACTTGATTTATTATATAAACAAAATGTATATGAAATCTGACTTTTTTTATATATTTGGCATATGAAAATGTCCTTTCAAAGAATAGTACATACTAGTTATTGAGCCTACACCAATTTTATCATGAAAACATGATTATAATTCATTTCTATTTTGTTCCTCTGTTTTATAAAGGTCCTGTTATTGAAATATGAGACCTCTAAATTCTTATTGTTGCACTTTAAAAATTATTGATTGCACCGGGCAGTATTGAAATCCTTCTTATCAGTATGTTATGTAAGATTGCATAACCTTATAAACTACAGTATCACGAAGCAAGGTAGTGTAGATCCAGATGTTTCTGTCATATAGCACTGATCATAAGCATAGTTGAACCGTGTTATTAAAAAATTAAATCCAACGAAATTATAGCACTATTAAAAGAAGGGATTGTCTAATTTTTTTGTTTGCTGAATCTGAGAAAGCAGTGGAAATTGTTAAAATTTCAGTGGGCGTTCGCATCACAGTCCAGATTACGGGATGCTTTTTCACTGGCCACTGACCGCGGACGGCAGGTGACTGCTGTTCCCAGTCTTTTAAAGAGCAAATTTGGATGGGGGATATTGTGACTGACTGTTGTCAGCAGGTGACCTCTAGTCAAAGGTGACCTTTTGCACAAGTTTGAAAGAATTGTCAAATTAGAATATTGATTAGATACCGATTTTTAATGAAGACAACAGAAAAAGTGTAAAATTTAAGCCATGGGCTACCCTTGTTTTTAGAATTACTTCCCTTTGTTGTTACTATAAATAGCTTATATTGTAACATTTTTTATTACTGGCCGTAGAGAAAAATCGAGACCACTTTTCTGTGGCACAATATGCATGTTACATCCAATATTTAGGTGTATTTTGACCCATCTCTGCTTGGTTAGGAGTTAGCCCTTTTGACATATGGTAGGCTCGACATGTTGCACGTGGGCATCTAGTTTAAATAGTTCACTAGAGACACTTGACAATGATGCCCAATAGATGAGATAAATTTCCAAGTATTTGCAGTGGAAATGGTGATGAAATGTTAGCTGTGAATTTAATATCAAATGGTCAGAATATGTTTGAAATTTTGAAAGAGAATATAATGTCGGTCAGTCCGTCACATAAACTTAACTTGACCAAGTTATGCCCCTTAAAGCTGCTTGCTCTCAGTTACTGTTGATTTTTGTTTTAAAGATTGACACTTTATTCATTAGAATAAAATGAAATACTGTCCAGAATTAAAATATAAGCAAGAATCTTGGAAGGAATCGATTAAAAATGTTGATTACATGGAACTGCCACTTAACATGTTTATATTGAAATTTCAAAAGCGTTTGCTTATTTTTGTAAATTTAGAGATATACCGGACTTAAATTTATGCTGGAGTCTTTCTTTATATGACCATATGTTATAAAATACGTTATTTACATGAAGTTTTGAGAATTTTATCTTTTAACCAAAATCTGAGAGCGAGCAGCTTTAACATCAAATTTTCAAATTGTATTGTTAATGACAAAAAGAACGTGATGCCACAAAATTAGTAAGGTCACAGTTATAGGTTACAGAGTTATGTCCCTTTTTGTACTTAGATTTTGTCACAAAATTATTGGTTATTTTGACAAAGTGTAAGAGGGCGACACAAGTGTTCTTTTCAACACCAATCTTAGTTTATAGTTAATACATGCACTTTCCAGACGCATCAGCTGAAATGTTGATGATCATATAAATCATAAAAAAGAACATGATTGTTGTTGTTGTTGAAGCTTCCTTTATAATTATCAATTCAAAGTATTGTGTGATACAGGGCACTGTCTTGCACATATATCAGTAACCACTTGAAGTATTAATTTAAAACTTTGTTGTAGTGTTCAGGGTTACTCTTGACTTAATATCTTGCTCTTTACGGTCATTCTTTGCACTTTGATAAAACACAGATTCTTGTCTTCGCCTTTTACTGCCCAAACCTTTTTTTTTTTGGTAAACACTGAGAAAAGTTGAGCACACTGTCTTATGAACAGCTCTTGTGATGCATTAAAATAAGTTATGCTAACTTTATATATTATATTTATACAATTATAGCATGATGTTACTTTATTATTATACCCCCGAAACGAAGTTTTTGGGGGGTATATAGGAGTCACCCGGTGGTTGGTCGGTCGGGTGGGCAGGCGGTCTGTTGCATTTTCCTTGTCCGGAGCATAACTTGAAAACTACTATTTGGAATTGAATACAACTTCATACAAAGGTCAAGCACATTGAGAGGAAGTGCAGTGTACTAGAACCATAACTCTTTCTTCACTAATTACAGAGATATTGCCCTTTGCTACTTTTCCTTGTCCGGAACATAACTTGAAAACTACTCCTTTGAATTCAATACAACTTCATACAATAGTCAAGCGCAATGAGAGGAAGTGCAGTGCACAGTAACCCTTAGTCTATCTTGACTACAGAGTTATTGCCCTTTGTTTTTTTTCCTTGTTTGGAGCATTGCTTGAAAACTACTGGTTGGAATTCAATACAACTTCATACAATGGTCAAGTACATTGAGAGGAAGTGCAGTGCACAAGAACCATTACTCTATCTGTACTCCTTTAAGAGTTATTGCCCTTTGTCACTTTTCCATGTTTGGAGCATAACTTGAAAACTACAGGTTTGAATTCAATACAACTTCATAAAGTGGTCCAGCACAATGAGAGGAAGTGCAGTGTACAAGAACCATTACTCTATCCCGACAAATTACAGAATTATTGCCAAGAACAATATCTCTATTTTAGTTTTTTTGCAAAGTATTCTGTTACTACGAATTTCCTCAGGTTATAAACAGTCTTCTTTCGGGGGTATTAATAACATTTAGTGATAGGTCTAGTTTTTATGGGTATGGTCCAGATACAATGAGAGTCCTGGCACTACAGACATTACTGGTTCTTTTACAACAGAACATGCAGGGTTAATGACTTCATCCGCAAGATAACTAATAGTATTAATGTCAGTGATGGAGCCGGAGATCAATCTGGTGAATTGTGACTTTCTAGTCCAGTGTGTTATATGATTGAATTATGGATCCAAATATAAAGATCAGTTAAAAGAAGTGTGATTTTACATTGAACATGCATATGAAGCTTGGTTTCACAGTGTGATGTCAATGATCAGTACAATTACCAGGGTAAGTGATAAATACACCTGGAAAACGTTAATACTATCATACCTTGAAATTAAATGATTTTGTTACAAGAGAAGAGTAGGTTAATGTGTTGATAAGAATTATAAGCTTACAACAAATGCAATACTGTACTGATTCTTTTACTGAAATATTTTGGTGGTGCAGTGGTTTACGTTCTGGAATACCAATCTGAAAGTCCCTGGTTTGAATACCGTCCAGGGCACTAGAAGTTTCAGTGTTTTATACCACATAGAGATGAACTGGTTTGAAACAGAAAGTCTTGCATGTATCGGTACAATAGATTGGACACACAAAAAAACAAGGGGACTATTTGTAAAAGAGCTAGGATCTAGTACGTAGATTCCCTGTCATTTGCATCTGTCTTTTAAACCTGAATCTGAGGGAAGTCTTCGTAGTTCATGTACACCCGGGACAGGGTTCATATAGTAATGTACAGACTCTGCCCGGGGAAAATCCTAGGGTTGACCGGTGACTATAAAACAATCTAAATGAAGTTTAACTTCATCACTTTTTATTTATTTCCAAAATTACATTCTAACACAAGCGGCTGCTTTTCCTATACAAACTACTGTACAAGAATTGATTCAATGCAGGATTTGACTTTTATTTTATCAGGAATCAAGATTGAAATGGGTGAAAACAGTCGGAAAATGGCGGATATTTTTACTTTTTCCCCCATTTTCAATCTCTCGATTTGTTTATTCATTTTGCGATGGAAAACTTTGAACCCGGTCTTATTCTTAGTTAAAACCTAGTTTATTTCGGGAAAAAATACCAGAATTTACGTTCGACACGAATAATGAACACTTTTGACTGTATTTGGACAGGGGTCTCTGCTTGAAGATCATGGAATGGCAAGTTTTTAAAGTGTCGTAGTTTATTAGATTCTCGACAGAAATGCCTGATCTTGGTCTCATTTGATAGTAGAAATCATCCTTGTTGGCCATTGATGTGTCATGATTATCATCGAAGGAGACAAAATGATATTTGGGGCCTAACTGCAACAAGGGTTGCATACGCAATTGATCATTAGTAAGAACTAAAGCACGTGACATGCTGACGTCACTCATAACTTTTCTTTGTTTTCGAACCCATGCCGGGCGAGGCGTGGATATATTTTGAGACACGTTTCAGACAATATTAGTTGTATTATAGGTCAGAAAAGACAAAATGTGTTGAGAAATGGTGAATTTCTGAAAACTGTCTATATGATGTATGCTGGTGTAGCGACTTGAGTGATTCTGACTGATTCAAACTGGCAACGGATGAAAACCGTGCTTAATTTGGAAATTTAAAGAGGTATTAGGTAAAAAGGTGTTTGTTTTCATAGGGTCACAACATTTCTGTTTGTAAAAAATGTATATATATCTCTTGTTACCAAAAACCAAATAAGTACAATACAAATTTAGTTTCATAATTATTCAAAACAAGAAAAAGTTTTGAACTCCAGATTTAATGTGCAGCTGTTTAAAAAGTCTAAGAAGACTTACATAATCTCAGAGAGTCTACACATGAAGGTATGATCAAACTTCTTTGGTTTCATATCAGTATAGCTAACATATATCAGAGCCTTGAGGCACACCACAAAAGAAATTCAAACTCTAAGATTATTGAAACAGTGTTTGTGACTGACATATATTACTCGTTCGTTAAGGTGTTTCTAAATGAAAAAATGCTACCAAAGTTTGAACATACCTTGGTTATATTTAGAATAACTCATTGCATGCAATATCACACCAAAGGTCCCAATTTATGAATTTCTCTGTTTGTAAAAAACAACTCACGATAACAAGTATGCCTATTTAACAGACCAAAGATTGTTCAATGTTGAAATCACTGCTGACTGTATGGATTATATTTTCATGTTAATCATATGCTACAGTGCAAACTTTGTTTCACAGTTAGTGAAAACATATCTCTGAATTTCAGGTTGATGTTAAGCAACAAAATGTGTTGAGAAATGGTGAATTTCTGAAAACTGTCTATATGATGTATGCTGGTGTAGCGACTTGAGTGATTCTGACTGATTCAAACTGGCAACGGATGAAAACCGTGCTTAATTTGGAAATTTAAAGAGGTATTAGGTAAAAAAGGTGTTTGTTTTCATAGGGTCACAACATTTCTGTTTGTAAAAAAAGTAGATATAACTCTGGACAGACCCAGACGATTTATACGCTCGGTGAAAACAAATACTGAACAAAAATAGTTTTTCTTCATGAAGGAGGTATGATTAAAAACTTTTATATCTGTATGATTAATTTTCAGAATCCATCATCAAACAATTTGTGCTGGTGTTGAGTCTGATGCAATGAAAGCCAAATTGATGGATCACAACAATATATTAGTGTGTACACTTGTATTTACAACAGATGCAACTGATTGCTTTTTTCACAGATGTTTGATGTCCTGACAGAAAACATCACATTGAGGCAGCAATACAGAGCATAATTTCTCAAATGTCTTGTCTATGATGCTGTAATGATAATGACGATACAGTCTCAAATATGTTTTATGTTTGCCTGTCATATGCTATAAGCAGCAGAAATGGAGAGACAATTTGTATTTCGCAAGTTGAAAACATAGAGTACATTATACTTTAAGGTGATTATTTTGCAAAGAAGTTACTGTCAACATTATGTTCTAAACACTGCTTGTCAGTATCATGAAAAAGAAAGCCGAGTTCTATCTTCTGTCACATGTAAATGACTTCTATAGGACAAAGAAATATCTGCAGGTTCATGTTTTCAATATCAGAATGTTTCATTGAAATAACTACAAAAACAAAAATAATATCAAACAGGGAATGCCACGTACCAAAAACGCAGCCTCCCCAAAACGAGCCCCACAGCACCCACAAGTACACACCACAAAAACACACACACACACACACACACACACACACACACACACACACACAACACACACAAACACACAATCATGTACACACACAAACATACACTACCAACACACACTAGCATACAAAGCAAACACAATAGGACAAAACGAACAATTAAAGGAACACAGTGGGGCGCCGCCTTGGAACGGTCAGTGGCAAAAACACCACTGGGGAGCTTAAACCGGTTTATGGTGCGCACCCAACCTCACTCTTACCCCCACAATGTTCCGAAGTCACAGGACAGTGTAAATAAAAGTAATCCCTGCTAGGTGAATCTCTAACAAACGCAATGGAAACAAAAGGCATGGTATGTAAAACACAAAAATGCTCGTGTATAAATATATAAAAAGCAAACCTTGAGAACCAAAAAACGTATGTACTCAATGCCTTTGCAGAAGGCAAAGCACCAAGAGAAACACCCTTAAGGGCCCGACGAAACAGGCCAGAGGACAGAAATCAAAACAGTTTCGTCCCAGTGGGATTTAAAACTGCCCACCAAGAGAAACACCCTTCCGTCAGACACAATCAAAGAGGGAAGCATAGCGTCCAACTGTAAACGGGTTGAACACCAAACATGCGGTGTGTCTCAAAACAGTAGGGTCGTAACCTCTTTTAACAAAACGTTTTATAATTTTAGCAAATACAGTTGGAAAATTGCCATGGGCTTGCCTGCTATACTGTTACAGGTCGAGGGCACTGTTTTAGCAATACATAATAATACAAACACAAAGTTATTTGTACAGGTGAGTGGTCCCATCAGCATGCAAATTGCTTTTAAAAACAAAACTAATGCTAAAGCATAATCATGTTAAACGATTTATTAACACTCTCATTTTTGACAAACATAATCAAAGGTACTACTGATAATATGTAAAGGTTCATTGTTTCAAAATAAAAACAACAGGTAAGCACTGCTTGATGTGTAAGCCCCAAAGATGTCCACAGGCCTAATCAGATCTCTTGACAATGAACCAAATCCAAATCGATTGTTTTGTATCCTGTCATTTTCAAATAACCGCAGCCTTGAGACCATCTATCGTGTTCTTCCCAAGGGTCGTATGTTGCTTCCCAGGACATCACGTCAACACCATTAGCAAAACAGGTCACTTTATCCGCACTGCCATAATAATACAACCAAGCCTTTGCCAGTAATAGTCCATTTGATATAATCTGTTTTGACCACTGGTCAAATGTTTGTAATATGTCGTCATAAATTAACATGCTCAATATGGAGAACTGAGCAACAATGTCCATCGTTTAACTATGGCTTGCCGAAGTGGGATAATCATACATATAGTCAATTGGATGCCAGAAAGTCTGCTTGAGATTTGAGACGATTTCTGTTTAGTATTTACGATGGCTAAAGTTAAACAAAATTACTGTAACTCTCATTTCAGACAGATGTTTCAAATAGCAAAAACTAAGCATGACTGATTTTATCGCCCTGCGGCACACCGGGAATGAGAAATGAAATGATGACTGATATATACTTAAAATGTGCGGACAAGAAAAGCCGAAATTGGCCCATTAAGCGGCTATTATTGTTGTTTCATGGAGATATATGGAGTTATTCTCTTAAAAGGTTGTGAGAAACTAAAGACTTGTCCTATTATGTAAGTTTCAAAACATTGCATGGGTACTTTTAAAGTTAAACATCAACACATCGCTTTCAAGCAGTGAGCACAAAAACCACCTAGCTTAGAGAACAACACATGTCTTGCCAGTCAACTATCAAGACTGGATGGTTAAATTTGTTTTACCCTTCAGTTCTTTGGGTTTGAAAGAAAACACATTGCAACTTATTTTCAAAACTTGTAGAAAATCTATGCTTAGAGTCTCAGGATATCTCATGCAATGACAGTTTTGCCCTTGCCATCTATCCCTGGCAATGTAAAGCAATGTGTGGTTTGTTTTTTTCACAGAGCCAATCGCGAGTCCTACTGAAAGAAATTAGGAGTAATTCAGAAATATGTGTTTTTAAATTGCTTACTTGGATGCAAAACTAGGTATTTGACTATTCAGTGATGTTTGGCTTTCTCTCGCAAATCTTTTACAAATTGTGCATCAATTAGCCGTCGTTGAAAAAAAAAAACACATAGTGTTCGAATCTCAAGGGCAAACCGAATGATCTCTGAAATCAGTCAAGTACACAGTTATGCTTCCGAGCTACTCACATTGTCCAAGTTCATTCCTAGGCTGACACATAACATTGCAAATCTTAGATGTGATCCCAGTGCATCAGTAAAATGGTCACGTTCTCGTTTTACCTCTCGAGCTGTTCACATCATCCCAAAACATCGTTGAAAATTGTCACAAAATAAATACTGGTTTTCGAGCAGTTAACATTCCCTAACCACCTGAATGTTGCTTTAAATAAGTTGAATAGGCTTCCTCTCTGTGATCACAGTTTGATCAGCCGTAGACTATTATTAGAATATTGTGGGTGAATCCATTGCATTTGCGAAAATAGCAACATACTGTGTTTAGCTCACGAGCTGTTCTCATCAGCACATCCATTCTACTTGTATTTACATAATGGAACTTTTGTGATCACTTGAGTGTACGGTGTTGTTATTCATGCTACATTTATGTGAAAACACCCGTCCCTGTAATGAAAAGTTATGCAATTTTTTAGCTGAAAAACTGAACATACTTTTAAAAGTATTGTATCTAAAAATCATGCAATAGAGGACCTGACTTGTAGATGAGAGAGAGATTTATTTTTGTTTCTGCCATAGTTTGTTGAGTTAATTGAGTTGCTATAAGGAATAAAATTGTCCCCGGAATACAAGTTAGGATACAATGCGCATTCTTAAACAGTAAAATATGAGAACATAGATTTGTAATTGAGAGCTATTTTTCGATTTCAATCTCTTAATTTTTCACGAATTCCGCTTGGGGTGAGTATTTTATAAAAGTCGGAGAAAAGTAGCTCTTGGGTAGACATTTATGGTAAGAAAAAGTTCTGCAGAGTTGTATACAGATCATAAAACACTTGTCTTAAATATGCTGCATTAGAGAGGAACGTTCTGCCTTTTGTCCGGAGTACTTCTGTAGGGCGAGGAACGCTATGACACAAATGCGACCTCTGTCGTTCAAATCGTACCTGTCTCCCTGACCGTACACATACGGTTACGTCCCACAATGGGTCCCTTTCGATGGACGGTGTCTGCATGTGAAACCGCGAGGTTTCTGCAATAAGGCCAGGATATTCCATCGATCAATAAGGCGACATAGATGTGTTAGTCTCTTTAGCATTTCAGTTTTCATTTTGCACAATCGGACACAACATAAACAACAGAAGTAGGAATTACAAACAAAAACAATTGACCTCTTTTCTCAAATGCCGTTTTAGTTAAAATATGACAAATGAAAAGTAGCTCAATTCCTTCCAAGCACTGATGTATAAGTTACGGGTTATTGGAAAAAAAAACGGATAAACACATCTCTCATTGAGAACATTTAACTTCTGTCAGTTTTGTCTTTGCATACATAATGTAAAAGAAAATTTCATATTTTTTCTCAAATGTCAATATAGACAGGTTTGATAAGGGCATTTGAAAGTATGCATACGTTCAGCCGTGAAATGAATTTAAAATGAACGGAAACATTCAAAATTTAAGAAAGGGAATGGTGCTAAACTGTCATTTGTTTTTCAACGTGGTATATAAGGGGTGGCTACCCACCTAGACATACGATAACCCTAGACAAACAGCTCAGGTAATATAAATGTAGACGGGCAATATACAGTTGTACTTTGAAATACTTTTTGTCCATGCAGAAGACCAAACTTGAGCTCGAGAAGGACAATATAATGAAAGCCGCTATACAAGAATGTCGATGGCTCTTCTTGCCGAAATTGATATCACCGTATCTAAAGAACTTCCTGATTTCTCACAGAACATTCAGTTCAAAATTCGTTGAAACGGTTCTGGAAACAGGTGTCGACACTACGATCGGATCAAATGCAAGTTCGGACTGCATCTATGGTTTCACGCTAAAAGATTGTTTGTGCACCAAAGATAAGTACAATGTAGCAGTAATTCAATAAGTTGTTCCTGCCTGGATGTCTACAATTTATCGGAAAACTTGAACACGGATTACATTTTTAACAAATACATAGAGAAATTTTACCCGAAAAATGTTGGAATCGATAGTGATACGATATTCAGTCTATTTGGCAACACTGTTAAGTTCTAAAATGTCAACAAGACAATAACCGTTGCGAGTTTTATTAAACAATGTAATGATGTTTTTTTTTGCTGGATTTTCAGATTTTACGAGATGTTTTCAATGTGGCGTTGACGACCCTTTGATTGAGCATGCTAGGTTGTCGAAAGATTGTAGCTACGTTTTGCAGGAGAGAGGACAATAATTAATTCGTCTTGTTTAGAAGGGGGTACAGAATATGGAGCAGCACGATAGCAAAAATGTAGCAACTAACAAAAGACTGAACTACGGAAATGAAGATTAAGTTGAAATTTGCTGACACAGGATACTGTTTAAAGTGTGCTTGAAATTGGTTACCACCTGGTCTCGTAAAGGGAGTTATTAAAGCTGTGGAAATGTGACAGCTTCTAATATGATATATATATTTTTTTGAGAATGCCAGTGATCGACATGGGATATACAGCTTAGGTGCAAAGCCGATATCTATATCTGCATCTGTAACATACACAGTAAGTAAAACCCTTTGCTACTGGCAATTAAAGAAAACACAAGACTGAAACAAATGTTTGTTTGTGCTCAGTGCACACATACTTATGTTTTGATTTGGTTCCCGCCTTGGGGTCATTTGGATACTTGCGAAAAGTGTGCTCCGGCATTTCGTTATTGTCCAATAAAGATATGGAGAAATGTGGCAAATACATAAGATACATAAAAGACAAGGTCAAGACATTGATTGCTTGAAATTAAGTTTAATTCGTCGAAATACACACTTACAAAACAACAACAAAACAATAGTCTTTCGAAAGTCTTTTTAAAAGCATCTGCTCTAACACCTATTTCCTCACAAACAAATCAATGTTGACTTGAATCATTTTTTTGACTTTACATACATGTACAGAATAAAAGTCCAGCTGTCTGCTTTTCTAAAGTGGCGAATAGTGTTGAGCAAGACAAAATGGCGGCTCATCTAAGCTCTCTTTTCCAGTTGCAGACAATTCTGGCTTATAATGAAACGGCACGCAACGACAGGAAATTCGGCTCAATGCCTTGTCAAAGCCACATTGTATATAAGAACCTCATCGATTGACTGTTTTAGGTAACATTATTTTTTTGTTCAGAAACGGTTTGTGCATCAGTTGTTGATCAGCCTTCGTACTGTCAATAACTATTTCAGAGTTACTTCATCAAGGTAAGTGTTTGTC
>JAFMSR010002363.1:0-25019 GCA_022818135.1 Saxidomus purpurata
GGGAGAAACTTTGTAGAACTTACTTCTTGCTTTGCTTTTGTTTAAGCATCTTTCTTGACCAAGTTGTAGTGTGATCATTTTGAGCAGTATCATTACTTATTTAACATGAAAAATCTTTCTCTTCATCAAATTATTCTAACCCTGGTCTTGCAAGGATGATGATTTAAACTTAACAAAGGTATCTCGTTGAAAAAATATAGCGCTTCTTTTTTGTAACACGTACTTATCGATTTAAAAAGCAAAGTTAGAAATGTTTTTGATACAAATAATGGTCATTTTCGCCGGTAAAACATTTTTCTTGATAAAATAAGAGCTACTTGAAATTGTGCTCCAGGGACCTTTTGACAAAGTTGTAATGCTTACCCTGGTTCTAGCAAGAACGATAATTAAAAGGTAACAAAGGTATCTCTGGAACTATTGTGGGTGTTTTGAATTGTAGGTTTTGCTTAAATTTTAACATAGAAAGAAATTTAAGAAAAACAACTATGTAATATAAGTAGAAAAGTCGAAAATATACAACAGGAATTCCATTTTAGCGAGTCATCTATTTTGACACACCCTTGTTGACCATGTTTAAATATTTATATATCTAATCTATTAAGGCGTCATAATATTGGAATTATTTGTTCAGAGACCCCAGACTAGAATGACAGGGCAATGAAGACGCAAATGTATAAAAACTGAAACATTTCAAACCCTACAGTAGGACCAGAATACAGACGAATATTGACAGTTTCTGAGGGGTGTGGGAACAATGAGAGGCAAATAGATCACAAACGTGTATTCGTTAAGAACAATGCTTGAAGAGGAATAGCGTCGTACAGAATGTGAATGGTTTAAAAATAACCAGAGACAAACAGATTCTGAACAAAATGTGTTAGTGTTATATTATGTGGAGCTGGAAACATGACGTTCTCGTATAATTTCCTGTGTTACTGTCCTTAGAGTCCCCGTAAACTCATTTGACCTTAATTGCAGACTTGCAATTATACCTTACTTGTTCTATGCTACTAGATAGTAAACAAATAATTGTAAGTGTTTCCTCATTAAGTACTGTAACACAACTAATTTAGTTTATACCACAAGTGCGTAATCCCAAAGATTTTGACGATAATAGTTCATTTTTGTCATAAGAACTGAACTAAGTTTAAGTCTCTTAATATTGTTATTGTTTATTTCGCATATCCTGGAGTAAACATTGATCCAGGAGTGACTGAGATTTACGGTACTGATAAAGTGCATCGGAACCGGATTTATGTATTATCTGATAATCACAAAAGGAAATTGAAGGAAATTCAGCAGTTTGGATCCCAAAATCATACGCTCTGTAAATGAATATTATACAAAGATGTTTTTGTAACTGAATACGGTGTAAGAAAACGTTTTTTGTCAATATAATGTTTCGCTATAAGTTGACAAGGAACGTGAAAGCATAATTCCATAATATCAATTTTCTAGCAAGATTGTTGTCTTTACCATTACCGGTTGAACTTTACCCGTTCAGGCTTATGTCCTAGACGAGAAATTGGCCGTAGATTCATATGTATATTCTGAGTTTCTGACCCGTGTCAGACTTAGGTTAGCTAATGCGTTTAGACCGCTTTATGCTCTCTGTGGCACTAGTTTGAGCTGTATAGATTTCACTTTGTAACTGTGAATGAATGTTTTTTTTTCTTAGATTGTTAAGCTTACTGCATGCAATTTTTCAAACAAAACATATTGTTAAATTTAAAGTCAATACAATCGTACAAATTTCCGTCAAAAGTTATGCGTTACTTACAATAGAATAAGAATCACGCTTTTGGTAAACTTATATCTGTCATGCTAACCTATTTATGTCAGCGAGGTCGACCTGCTGTTCCTTTCTCAGACCATTGATACAGATGTAGTCACAGATCCTAGCACTTATATAACCCTTCAATATCTTAAACTATACACTTAAAGGTTCATACATGAATTGTAGTAGTAAAGATTTAAAGTAAAAAAAAAAAAAAAAAAAAAAAAATAAAGTAAAAGTCAAGTATTTTAAAACAGGTATCAGTGCATATTTATTTTATACTATTTTATTTACCCTCGATTGCGAAACAAGTTCTTACAACTGATATTAATTGCTCTCAAGACTCACTCCAGATAGAATCAACCTCGAGGAGTTACTTATCAGATACTAAATAAAACAAACGAACATAAGGCTCTGTATTAGATAATTATGATTCTGATAACAACACCTTTCTCTTCGGGTCTAAACTATCCACATTGAAACATTGAAGCTGGGAATGCTTAAATGAGGAGTCTAGAATACGAGCAAAAGTGTTTAAAAAGGGCACTCCCTACTTCTAATAGATTCTGTTTTTCAAAACATAAATATTGTGATCAGTTAACGTAAAATGATAAAATGATAAATATATACTATTTAAAAGAACAGCGTACATCGAAAAATATTTCATTTTAGCACAAATGATCAACATTGAGGCATTCAGTAATAAATCGCCACCCACCCATTAACTGTACAACAACAACTTTACATAAATAAGTAGAGTAATGAATGAATGGTTTACGGTACTTAAAACGCTGATTTTACCGACAATGACTAGAATGTACAGCTTAAACGTTTAGGTTAAGTAATGATACCTGTAAATATTCTATTATTTATACTTCTGAAGTCATTTATTTTGACATAAGTTTCAGGGATTGTCTCTTTAAAGTAAATATAACACATATCTATCATCATTCTATTTATGAAATAATATCCGTTTCAGCGGTGTTCATCGTCTAATAAACAGTATAAATTTGGATTTCTTAATTACGAGGACCGTACTGCGAATAACAAATAGTTGTTTATTAGACGATACCAATGCTGAAAAGAATGTTATTTCGATTCCAACATGATCAGACATTACAAAAGATGAATAAATACAGTGTTATTTTCTACGCGGATATTTAATTAACGTCATGCAGCACAGTATGACGTCATTCAAGATTCTGTTCAAATCTAATCACACTTTTTAAAGTTTTGGCTTTTGCCCCCTTGTTTATTCCTATGACATTACAATTCAATTATAATCTAGCCTAGTTAAGATTTTATGTCAAAGATAGGTCCCTACGTAAGTTTAGATAATGTCAGACATATATAAAGATAGCAGACCTTGCTGAACTAGCTAACCCAAAAAATCTCACAAGATATTGTATATATGTAAATTTTAATAAAATTTATTCGGAAAATGAAAGGTTCGTTGATACGTTTTTTTTAGAAATATAATTGCTTCTGTTGTCAAAAGTATGATCAAAGTTTTAAAAGTTAATTTCTGAAAGTATCAATATATTTTCGCGTTTTTATACAACAATAGAGAAATAAAATATTCAGCAATTAACTATGTGACATGAGACGAAAACGAAGTCACTTTCAAATTCTCACTGTATTGTACAAAACATATATTTTTAATATTCTTGGCAACCATGAATTCGGTTGGGCAAAATTTAGTGTTGTCTATTTGGTTGAGAAATAACTATTTACATATGATGAAAAAAACGCTATAGATAACGATTCGTCGGTCTACTTGTTAATGATCGTAATATAGAAAAGTATTTGAAAATATATTACTCTAATATTTTCAGTACAGACGTGTTCAGTTCTTTTCCTCATTGTTTCTACGTTGCGGTCAGGTAGGAAATCTTTTATCAACTGTGTCACTCTCTTTGAAAATATATAACATATTTCTTTTGGAGGTTAAAATTTAATCTGTTAGTTAATTTTGGTTGTACAAAAGAACACAGACATAATTTGGTCCCCTGGTCACATCATTATTTAACAGACTATGGGTGAATTATTCTGTAGTTGATTCTAATTTGAACAACACTCCTGTATTATATTTAGTTCTTGGACTTCAGCCGAGAAATGTGCTACATGAACCACAGTCTACTAGCTACGCGAGAAAGTAAAATACTTGCTATTACATGTAAAATACTTACTATTAAATGTAAAATACTAGCTAGGGAATTTGTAAAATACTAGCTAGGGAATATGTTAAAATCAACAGCTACATACTAGCTAAAAATTCAACAGTGGAATTTGAAAATCAGTTATATATACTAAAACTTACAAATTAAACAGAGGGAATTTGTAAATAGTCACGATATACTACTTAAGAAATTAAACCAAGGAATTTGTAAAATAACCCACAACTCACTAGCTATCGGAGATATTAGGAAAATTAAACATATTAGCTATGAACTTCCATCGAGAATTTAGTGAAATCCAAAACAATATACTATCTAAAAACTTCAGCCAAGGAATTTGAGAAATCGGCCACACCGCTCTATTGTTAATTTAAACTTAAGTATTTGTAACATGAATCACAATATACAAGCTAAGAATTTCAAACGAGGATTTTGTCAACTATAAATCACTACACAGCAGGGATTAATTGGTAAAATAGATCAGAAAATGTGTTCATTATATCCGGAATATCGCTATATCCGGCGTCGTTATATACAGAACTTACTGTATAAGATCTACGGATATAATAAACTCCGAATATAAAGAACAAATTTAGATGGTCCCAAGGAGTTCGTTATATATGTATGAAGACTACTATAACTATTTTTACAGTACTCGTAAATGGACAAACATCCCCATTGACATGCAAGAAGTGTGACAGAGCAGCTAGTCTCGATACCTGTTCTTCATCAGTTAAATGTGGAGATGACGAGGTATGTATTTAAACCGGTAGGAGTTGTGCCTAAATGGCTCAGTATTGAATCGTAAGGAGACACAATAAGTAAGACGGCGTTGCCTGAAGAGATACGTGAACAAACGGTCAATATTTTTTATAAGGTCTTAAACATTAAATTGGTAGGTTTAAGTGTCAAAACTGGTAAGTCAACGAAGCCACACGTGCCTCAATCCACCCACCTGTAAATGGATCTCTAAAATTCGCTGCCTCTCTCTCGGTGAGATCTGAAATCAGTAAGCTACGGAAGCTTTCATCGTAATCGAACAAATAATAAATTTGTATAAACTCTAACTGGTAAATACTTTATCCGATTGCGTAGTTGTCCGAGAAATGAGCACCCAATTAAAATGGCTTGCTGTGTAGCGAGACAAGGATCTTATTTGTCATAAGGTATTTAAGCGAGGTAGCGCATTAGTTTAGCTGAAACTCCTTCATTCACCGAAAAACTTGAAAGGCTTATGATTCCCTTGTTATGTTTAGAAAGTGTATAAATAAGAACAGTTTTGGAAAGGTGTTTTCAATTTCTGTACAAATAAAACAGAACAAAAGATGTTGCTTATGCTTAAAGGAAGACATTGGACAGTCAATGAAATGTCATATCATACCCATCATTAATTTTTAACAAGACTTACAGCCATAGGTTACACCCCCCCCCCCCACCCCGTCCCCGACCACCCCTTGCTGAAAAGCTACGTTTCATTTTATACATTAGTCCATGCTTGAGAGAACTGTGTTACCAGTTTTTAAATATCAGTCTTCAAATTAATTTTATGCTCTTATATATGATATGACAGAAAGTTACACTCCATTACCATACCAAATTGATCGTACAATTAAAACAAATAAAGTTTTCAAAAATCTGTGTCAGAGTTCCCTCGGACAAGGAACAGTGCATAAAAAACAATAAAATGTTTGAGGTTAGGGGGTCACCTCTAGATGTAAGCTTTGTTCAAAAGTTGAGTGATAAGAAGTCAAATTTAGTGACCTATTTCTTATTTTCGTAATCAGTAACATCACCTATTTTCTTTTATACGTTTAGTGATTACAAAGACCTTTCGAATATTTTGGTGACTTAACGTTCAACTAAACTCACTCGCTACCTTAAGCGAACTGAATGGTTATCTGTGCGTAGATTATTATTAAATCGGTAAACATTGTTGTCTAAAAAGGTATGTGTAAAATCGGTTTGCATGATTATCTACATAGGTAAAAATAAAATCGGTTAGCATTGTTAGCTAAATAATAAAATTATTGAATTATACCAGTAAACAGTATCTGATGAAATAAGTCAGGTTTACCTATTATTACCTAGATGGGTATCAACTATTCATAAAAAAATGCTGTTTTTACATGTACCCTTCCAAGAATTTTCCAGACCTCTGATTTGTCAATGATCCGTAAAACGAAATCGATATTAAGGCCTTAAGGCTCGGGTTATTTTAATCTAGGCGGGAAATATATCCACATATACCACGTCAAAAACACAAATAACATATAATGCAAAAGTAAGAACCTAATAAATAGACACAATTGTTGTTTTACCAATTGTTTGCTCTTCAATGTATAAAATAAGGCTTGGTATTTTTTTTTTGTTGTACGACTGCAATAATATCTTAATGCAGAAAAATACGACTGTAGTATTTTTATTTGTAGATATGTTTTATGGAAGAACTCATTACAGATGAATTGACAGTGGTATACAATGGCGGCTGTCGGTCAAAAGTTGTAAGTAAAGCGAATGTGCTTTGAATAGAACTATTTTGAAGTCTTCTTGTACTGATATTTCGTCAATTACTGATAATTCGTCAATTACTTGTATTTCGTCAATTACATATATTTCGTCAATTGCCTGTAGGTCTGTATAAAAGTTTTAAATTGAACTGTTTTTTCCTCATGTACTCAAAACTTGTTTGCTATATTACTACACTGCATAATGAACAAGAAAAAAAGCTTAACTCACAATGGATATATTTAACACATTCAAAAGGTAGCTTATACAGACCTATATCTCTTATACAGATAGATAACTATTTACAGTTACTTATCAACTATCGACCAGGATGTCTAGTCAAACATGATTTACATTTTACCACAAAATTAAACCGGTTTAAAATTATTTAATTATAAGTCTGGTAAATAATTGATAATGCAAGATTAATCTTAAATATAGTGCTAAATGTATTTGCGAGATATAACGGTCATTTTAAGGTGTTAGGTTATATTACCCTTTTTAAAATTAAAAAAAAACACTATAGTATGTACATTGCGGATAGCGATTTTAAGGTGTTAGGTTTTACACCCTTTTTTCTCACACACTGTTAGGAGGTACCGTAACCCCCCACGCATGGCCATAATGTTTCAGTATTGAACGTAAGCCATTAATGTAGAACAAGAATGTCTGATACAGTGACACCCTGTATGACGACACAAACCTTAAGCTCCGACCTGCCAACAGCAGTAGCTGAGTGACAAAATGACAATAATGTTTGATAATTATCTATACTTTGTATATAAAACTATAACCTATTGTAAGTCTGATACATGTACGCACAAACAAAGCTGCTACAAATGTTATAGTGCATGGATGTGTCATGCACCATTATTCAATCTAGACGAGTAACCGTGTCGACCTCCTAAGTATAGGGCGAACTTAGAGCTATTCCAGTAGCATCTTTAGTCAAATCTTAAGATTTTCCTTAAACTTAACAATTTCCTTAAGAAGGTAATTTAAAAAGGAGAATGTGCATTGCAAAATGTTGAAAATTTATTTAATCTTCCATGACCATTTTCTATAATGATGATGAAATTACACACAATCATTTACTTTTAAGCGAATAAAAATAATTAAAAATTTTGGACTTAAGTTAACATACTTAAGAAATCACTTAAGATGCTACTGGAATACGACCACCATCTAAATATGGCTATATAGCGACATTTTGTATCCATAAGTTGTTGACCTACTTCAGGTATGTACCTCAGGGGTGGGAGGATCACCTTCCATTGGAAAGCGTGACGTACAGAAGAGAGCTGATCTAGTTGCATGCTCTAGGTGCTGTGATATAAAGAAAAAATCCGGAGAATTGGACTGTAATGCAAGACTTTGTGGTATAAAATATAGTAAGTATATAACAGTTCCGTTATTACGTCATTCTAGATTAGGTCTCTAGTCAATCTGAAAGTATCAGATGTAAAATAGATATGAATATTCGTTTACTAAAATGGCTCAAAGTTTTAAAGGTGTATTCTAAGAACTGTTTGTTGTTTCACATATGTAATACAGATAAATTTAAATACACAAAATGCACACTACGGCACGTATAAATTATTTGAATGTAAGTGCCACACATACAGAGTAAAAGGTTGGTAACGTGGATGGAGCCAGGTCCTATGCCCTCCCTAAAATTACATTTATCGCGTTTCTCTTTCCCGAGCGATAGATATTATCTTTAGATTTTGTGTTTCCTGTACAGTATTCCGACTTGACCACAGTGGAAAGAAGTCCGGCAAGGTTACCGGGGTTTAAACATTTTGCAATATACTTAAGTGACTGAATGAAAACATTATGATAGAGTGGCAATCACCTTTTCAGTGCCATGTCGATCATATCTCAGTCATCTAATCTGACTGTTGCAGCTGATTTCATTTTTATACATCAGAAAAGTATTTAGGCTAATTAAGATTAAAAATTAAAAAGTAATCACATATCCACAGGGCGATCATATTATAAATTATGTAAAAACAAATTACTGATACAGACGCTCTTGGACGGACTTGATGATGTCATGAATGAGTTTTTTGTATACATGTACAATAAAATGTCTGCTATACAAAGTTTTCAAAAAAAAAATCAATATATTTTTCCGGTAAAACGGTTAGTGGCCAAGCTGAAATTTTATTTAAACAAAACATTGTTACGGCTTGAAAATATTCTTGATTTTTTTTCTACTGGCGGAAACAGATATTATGACCAAAGCTGATCATTGTTAACTTGCACGTACTGAACAAATTGCTAAATTGGCAAATCCATATTTGAAAATTTGTGAAGCAATGGTAACTAATTACGTCACAGGCTTGAGATAAATACAAATATCATATCGATAGTAGACTGCTCCCGAACTGCTCCCGAAATGTTCTACATGGTAAAAACGCGTGTGCATTCTTGTATGTAAATAAGAACGTTATCCGAATCGAAATGTTGGATATGTGAACATAATACTTGTACATGTTACGCAAAATTAACATGACAAGTTTAGTAAGGAATTGGCAATTTACAATTTGTCAATTGCAGCCAATACAAATTCTACACGATGTTATCAATGTGACAGTGCGGCAGCGAATGCAGAGCAAGGTGACGTTGATGTACCAGTAGACTGCCTGTCAGAGACCACGTGCCAACCTAACGAGGTAAGTCGAAACTATATTTTAACACAATCCGCACTTTTTCTATATAAATATATCAACCTGTCCATTATTTTAGGATAAAATAGATCAGGTTTTCACTAGTCTGGTTTTCATTGCCGTACTAGCAGACTGTACAGTACGTCAGGCAAAGCATAATAATGGCGGCAACCCGGCGGAAGCTGAACAGTACACTGCTTATATAAGCATTCGAAACTAATGTGTTTATTTAAAATTGTTTTTGGGGCAAAAGGTTTTTTTGAATGCTCAGTAAGTGTATCATATTTCGGGCAAGTTGTTCAAGAAGACATCTCGGATATGAGACATTTATATTTTTAAATTTTAGCCGCCGGAGTCGAGCCTAAAAATGTTAGAATTTAAAACTGAAAAGTAACCAAACATTAGAGAACGAGTGACATAACCACTGACTTACAGACAATGATTGAGACTAAATATCCGAAATGTCAACGCATATCTACCACGCCCGAAAATACGGCTACTCTTGTTTTTTGCACGTTATAGATTATGAGTCAATCAACGATTGATAGCTATGTACGTTGGCTTTTTACAGACATTTTTTTTCAATAATCTATGCCTGCATAAAAAACTTTATCATCACAGTGTACAACATTGCTTGTGTGGCGCCGCACCTATTGGGGTTTGCCTGACCTGTACCGTATAGGTAGGGGCAGGTTACACCAGAATAGTTCTTCATTGGCACCAGCAAGCGGTTACTTTTCCTTACATTATACAGTAATTAGCTGTTAGGGCAAAACATATCGTAAATGACTCACGCGTGACCGATGTTATTTCGCTTAAAAAAAACTTCCTGGGTCATGCAATTTGAAATGAGAAATTATAACATCCAAAATGTCATTGGACTTTGCTTCATAGTATTTCATTGAGTCCGGACATGCAAATGACATTTAACCGAGTAGTATTTCAGTGAGTCCGGACATTCAACCGAATAGTGTTTCAGTGAGTCCGGACATTCAACCGAGTAGTATTTTAGTGAGTCCGGACATTCAACCTAGTAGTGTTTCAGTGAGTCTGGACATTCAACCGACATTTAACCGAGTAGTATTTCAGTGAGTCCGGACCTTTAACCGAGTAGTATTTCAGTGAGTCCAGACATTTAACCGAGTAGTATTTCAGTGAGTCCGGACATTTGTACTTTACACATGTCACTTTAATATAAGATTATCTATCTATCTATCTAATAATCTTGTTATTCACAGGCGTGTGGAGCAGAAAGGCTGGATGTCAGCGGAACAGATAGCCACAAATATACCTGTTTACCAAAACGTGTATGTACAGCATTCTTTACGTGACATAACGAAAACGTTGCTCAAAGATTGATTTTCCGGTCTTCTGTGCAGTTTTATGTCTGTTTTCTTTATGTGAAAGGAAACGAATTGATTTATTGAGCTACTGTAATGAAAACATGATTAGCTTGTTAAAAACGCTTCAGCTAAAAGGTTTAAAAAACGGCTTCCGCTTGGTAAAGACTAGGAGGAAGTTGGAAGGCCATGTTTTACTGCCTGCAGAAATATTCAAGCATTCATCTCGTTTGCAATTAATTCTTGACGTTATTCCAGTGACTAAAGTTTATGGTACCCCCACCCCCGCACACGCGCAGGCACGCACGTACTCAAGCACATACACACACGAAAAAAAAATTTTGCAGGCGTTAGTATTGTGCGTCAATACTGATACAAAATTTTATATTTACCAAAATAATTCAGTACGAATTATATTGTTTTTCTTATTTTTTGACAACTGTATCTTTGCTTAATCTTTTTAGATTTTCAATATTTTTTTACCATTTTATGTTTAACAGTTCATAGGGTAAAACTGGATTACGTTACTAAATAATTTTTGCTGTTGCCTCGTTCAAGTGTTCATTCATAGATCAATGAAGTCACTTTAAACTTGTCAAAGTTCAACGGAACTTTCTTTACTATATCAGTTAAATTACAAACAAAACACGTGCTTTATTACAGGTTTGTACCTTGCTGACAAAGGAAGCCTTAAAAAGAAAGGATGAATGCCTTACTAATCCAGATCCTAGGATTTGCGGAAACATCGGCAGTGGTAAGAGAGCCTCGACCCAATTGTGCACTGCCTGTTGTGGGGATGGACTTTGTAACAGCGGGTCCTGCGAACAAGTTATAGGTAAGACTATGTGCAAGATATTAGCCTGGTTTGCTTTGTAAAAAGGATCTTTAGTCTTC
Source organism: Saxidomus purpurata (assembly GCA_022818135.1). NCBI lineage: Eukaryota > Metazoa > Mollusca > Bivalvia > Venerida > Veneridae > Saxidomus > Saxidomus purpurata. The sequence continues at coordinate 11,366 of JAFMSR010002363.1, forward strand.
AACAGTCTAGCAAAAAAGTATCAGTCTGCGATCAGTGTAAATCATAATAAGCCTGCATAATAAGCCGTTTCAAAGGAAGATCTTAGAGACATCCTCACAACGTACGTCTCGTTTGTACGTCCTTACGTACGACTTCCTACATCAGTTCAATCTAGTCCATGTACATAGTGCTGTCATTAGTCGATTGGTTAACAAATTGTTACGTAATTAAGGTCATTATACAAAGTTCATCGCAATGCTTTATTTAGTTTGTTGGTTTTTCTACCGTTAGGGAGGATCTTTCATATAAAGTACGGTCGCTTTGTTCAGGCTAATAGGTTTGTTGATGGCGACAAAGTTGTTGTTCTTATTCTAGTTCATAAACCATAATGTCTTCGTGGTTTGGCCAGTCGGTGTTCAAGTGTTACACAGGTTCTGATGTGCAATCTAGTCCAAAACGAATTGTCATTTTACAGATGCTTTATCTGGTTTATTACATATTGCCAATATTGTCATTATATCCGGTCCTATTGTTTTCAGTCAAAATAAAGTAATGTCTGACTGTGTTCTATAAATAACATTCACATTCAATACGTTAGATACAGCTTTTTGTGAAATTCATGAAATTATTGATCATTTAATGATTACGTGTTGGACGGTACTTTAACTCGAAGCTTAAAGGTAAAAAAGCGGACATTAATTATGATACTAGTTTTCTGGTAGCTTTACTAGCACGGATTTTATTTCATTGTCATCAATACACAGTTTTTGCTTAAATGTCCTGCTTTTCTTGTGACCAGGGAACATGTTGCACGCAACTCTTCGGTTCCAAGTTCAGAGGTCAAAGTTACACGTTCGTGTAAAGATCCTGTTCAATGTGTTTCGTCCATGAATTTGTCAACTACTAAAGCAGCTTGCTAACATTTACGAACATAATCCGTCTCCCCCATGTCAGTTGAAGTCTGTTATGTCAATATCCAGAGTCCTATATGAAAGATAAACTTTCATTATCATATGAGAAGTGCTTTCTTTGTCATTGGTAAAAGAGTATTTGCCTGATTTCTCAGAGATCTATAATCAATCAATAAAAACAGATTCAGCTCACGATAGATACGTTTTGTCTGGGTTTAAGCTGTGTCATAAATGTTTGCTCATTACCACTATCAGTTATTGCCCACAACGAATGAGGCAAAAGAACTAATGGAAGCGTTATACATTTACAGTATTCTCTTAGACTTGCTTTTAGCTGATTTTGACGAAAGTTGCAAGATTATTTAGTCACGCTTAAGTCTGATTCCCGGAAAAGAAAATAGTCCCATGCTGTGCGCAAACTCGTGCTGAGCACGAAATTATTCTCAAGTAATTTAAAGTATATTCATCGGATATCTTTTTACAAAGTTGAGTGACATAACAATAATCAGATTGTATGTTCCTCAGCATATGTACATGTTGGCATGAGATTGTGCTAAATACATTTTGTGAGCAGGGGCCAGATAAGGCCTGTCTTGATCCGGAAGTTCCGGTTTCTACACACGTTTTCTCATAAAAGACTTTCTAAAGCTTAAGTGCAAGATTGCGGATGAACAATGTACAATGGAAATGAAATCTGCAAATGCAGCTTACTTTATTATTTCAGATAGACTTTTCAATTTGTGGAAAGGAGGAGCTTTAAATTTTGATACTTTACAACAGAAAGGCACACCCAAGCCAGTCAGCACAGCACCACCACCAACAACGGCACCTACCTCCCCATCAACAATACCAACTCAGCCACCAACTAAACCGCCAACTAAGCCACCAACTCAACCACCAACCGCACCACCAACACAACCGCCAACAAAACCGCCGACTCAACCACCAACGACACCATCGACAGCGGTCCCAACCGCACCACCAACTAAACCCCCAACGGCACCACCGACAGCGGCCCCAACTGCACCTCCAACCCAACCGCCATCGACAGCGGCCCCAACCGCACCTCCAACTCAACCGCCATCGACAGCGGCTCCAACCGCACCTCCAACTCAACCGCCATCGACAGTGGCCCCAACCGCACCTCCAACTCAACCGCCATCGACAGTTGCACCAACCGCCCCACCAACTAAACCACTAACGACAGTAGCAGCGAGTACACCACCAAAGACACCTGCTGTTGCCTCTGTAGTAGTTTCACAAGCAGCAAGTTCCTCCATTCCCCCTGTTTCAACTGCAAAGACATCCTCAAATACGACTGGCATTGTTGGTTGATTTTAAACATTTAATTTTGTTAGTCCTGTACAATATTGGGTTTGAGCTATAAAATATTGTTTTTAATAAATTAAAGATATATTTGTCATCATTAACTTTGACTGTGCAAAATAAAAGATGTCAGTGGACTAAAACGTAACGTGGTTCTAATAGGGTCTATGTAATATTATTACCATAACGGAGAAATAGTTGGGAATCAAAATAAAATATGTTTTACCACCACCGTTGTCGAGTGGTTAGAGTCGCTTACTTGAAATCACTATAACCTCTCATTGATTGCTGGTATTGGAATCGAGCACTGCAATCGACCGTTTTCCTAATGTGAGAAAGTTGGCAATTTCTTTCGGCGTAAAACACTGACACAATTAAAGACACTCGTTCCATGCCAAACATTCCCCTTCCACCATGCAACTATTTATTCAGAATAAGCTCATTCCAAGCACATTGCAGATTCTGAAAAATATCGAACTGACTAATACATGTAGTATTGCTTGTAAGAAATTTAAATGTTATACTTTGTTTCGTTTGAAGGGTGTAGGGATCTAGTACTGTTTTTCCCCCAGGAACAAAGTTAAGGGAAATTGTGTAAAAAAAACAATCATGGTATGATGTGAAATGCAAAATATGCCAGTAGGAGTTCCATGAACATCTACATTGATGTACAAAAAAGCAACAAGTCTGATAAAATAGGAGGACACGTTGAATGCTAGAAGGTTCGAAAAACTGTAAATGTAGTTACTACATGACATTGTACTATTTTCTACATAGACTTGCCTAAATATAGCTACTTTTCATCTTGATGTCCAGTGTTTCACATCTTGCAATACTACCTTTATTTAAAACTCAATCTATATATAAACAGAAAAGCGAAAAACTACATAGGAAAGCTCTGGTCACGTGACTGTAACAAGTGATGAAAAACAATACATACATTGTATCTGCGAGTAGGAATGCAAGAATACCCCTATTCACTTTCGTTTGATCTGACACTTAAGATTTAGTTATAGAAACCTGTATGTGTATTAAAATCAGCTGTAGTGGATCCCTTTAATGACTGAACACCAAAGAAAAGACAATCTGGTATGAAAATGGGTTTTAAACACGAAGGAAAATATCACCGTAATTTAATAGGGTCTACGTTTGAGCGGACCGCGGAGGAACATCGAGATTTACATTTTTTTTACCAGAAGCAGGAGAAAAACAAAGATCAGAAGTAATATTTACATTTATGATTAAATCAAAACTAGAAAGGTATAGCGTATAAGGTTTACAAGTGTCATATAACACTGGAAGTCATTGGAAATTATGGAAAATTATTTTTCTTCCAAGATAAGTATGTGTACTAGCTTGTACAATTTGAACGTATTTGAACTCAATAAATCATCCCGATCTGTTCTGTATGGCAAGCCAATTTACTATTTAAGCAAAAAAGAGATATCTCTCTGATTTCATAGAGATATCTCCTAATATAGTGAAGATATCTCTTAAATTCAGAGATATCTCTGTAACGTAGGCAAATATCTTTCTTCTCTCATGTTTTGAAAAGTATTTCCTAATACTAAAGAGATATCTCTCAATATTATAGGGATATCTCCCTACCGTACATAATTATCTCTCCTTCAGCAAAATATATCTCTGAAAAAGAAATATTTGTTTAAATTAGAAAGATATCTCTATTACTTTGAGAAATAGTTCTGTAACTTTGAGAGATATCTAAAAAAAAGATATATCTCAAATGATGTTAAACAGATATCTCTGTAAGTAGAGGAGATATCTCATTAAGTTAAGGAGATACATTTCTGTGATACAAAGATATCTCTCAATGTGAAAGAAATATCTCTATTGAAAAAATATATCTCTTTAAAATAAGAGAGATGTCTCTTTTTTGAATAAATGGTAACATGGCTTGCGATAATTCTGTGTGTTTCAGGTCGGATGAGGAAAGTTATATTAAAGTTTTAAAGGCCCCTGATCACTTAAAAGGTTACAATAACTCGTAGCACCTGTCTTACCAAGAAAGATGTGTTACTGCAAAATTGATTGTTATTTGTACCAATACAACATTTCTAAGCGTTGCCTTTTCAATCGAAATTACATTTTATGAACATAACACAAACAATATGAAGCCCTTCTTCTCAAAAAACTTTTTCTTGAAAAAAGAACGGCATGAATACAACGCAATGACAAGCGTCACGTGACAGTCTTATTGAGTAAGTAGAACATATTTGTAAATCATTGAACTATCTAAAACAAATCATTATCTTTGTGTGAGTAGTCCTCTGCTGAGATACAAGGAATATGTAAAAGTTTAGGTTTGTTAGAATATGCTTTAAATTGCTAACTTGACTTTAACTTTCGGGCAACCTATGCCCAAGTATAAGAGGCACTTCAAACAGTTTGTTAACAATGTTCTTATATTGAGATACATTGGCATTTGTGCAAAAATTATCTAAAACTTCTCCGTGTTCTAAAAGAACTCTTGAATTTATGTTTAGTGTTCTTAGAAACAGCTGGTAAAATTTGACAGATAACTTTTGTTAGTTATAATTAGTGTCTACTATTTTAGAAACAGGCGTATGTAGAAAAAGTCAGACGGTGATTTCTGTTTCGAACGTTTTAGAGAAGACCGCAGAACTGTTCTAAGTCCTTCATTATTTGATATGAATAACTGCTGTTTTGCGGTCAACCCTCATAACATTTTTATTTATCTGCGACCCAGATCATTATCTGCAATGTTCGCTATTTAGTCGATTTTTCACCAAACATTGATTTGAATTTTAATCAATTAATGGTATTTCCATATGTCTGTGTTAGAAAATTAGCAAAGTCGGGGTTAAGTTATCCCTCTCAACAATAATAGATAGAATACTCGAAATGACCTTTATAAACCTGTGAAATAATTATGAGAAAATGAAACTCGCAAACCTCTTCTATTAAAAAGTTTGTGAGGCATATCGTCATATCCGAAAAGTAAACAGTCAGGTTTCATGAAATTCCTGAGTTTCATCATTAAATCCATGGGAACAGATCTATATGCTTGAATCAGCGCTTCCTCTCGCTGAGCTTTCAGCTCTGCTTTATGTCCACTACTGGAATCAAGCGCCTTTTTTATTTCAGTTCCATATCGGCTTTCGTCAACGTTAAAAACTTCTTTTTCTTGAAAAGGCATTTCGTATTTCTTAAGGATAAGCCCTCTGATATGGTAGCTTGACCATGCTCTTTGAAAGAGTTTATACCTTGAAACAGTTCCTCCATATATTCTCAAAACAGTAAACATATGTCTATATGGACCAAATGCGCGTTTGTTAACAGTGTCCTCTTCTAATTCGGTAACCGATGTTCTATTTTTAGCAACAAAACCTTTACATTTCCAATCGTCTACTAAATCTACAAGATCGACGGACATTGTTTCCAATTTTCCTATGAAATTTAACTTAAGTTTACACGGGTCGCAAAACTCGAACATAGGTGTAAGATGTATATCTAACTTTAATCCTTGTTCAGATAATTTCAACACATGCTCGACTAACTCCTTGAATGTGACGTCATATCCTATTGCCCGATTTTCATTGAGTACTTCTTGTCTAGCAGATCTGATTACATCAACGCCTAAGGTTTTCCAAAATTCATTTGGGAGGAAAAGTTTATTTTCATATGCTGAAAACAGTCGGGCATATGGTTCTCGTACAAACATGAAAGAATAAGCGTTATCTAGCGCCTCTTTGGTTCGCTCTTTACCTTTCAATTGTTCATATGTTAGCACAAACTCTTCACATTTTCCTGTGCATTCTAAGATACTAGGTAAAAAAAGTTCCATAAATGCAGAGCCACATTTTGGTATATTACAATAATATACTGAACGGTTTTTAAGAAACTTTCCTCCCAATGGTAGACCCGAAGAAACATTTGGAAATTTGAATGTGGAGCAAATCTGTCCGGCTGTCTTTTGCCGTTCAGTGCCAGTCATAGATGCCGCCTGAAAATTAAGCAAGACTGTGTTAAATCAAATTAAGCATCGTTCAGCTAAAAGGGGATGAACGTCAACATTTTCTATATTTTATTTTTCATTTCATCAACTGTTTCAATCTTTCAACATTTAAAATGTTATTCAGTTAAGTCGCTTTTTTGACAACACGACTCTTAATCGTGTTACATGTAGCTAAACGTTATTCTCCAGCAGAAAATTGTTGTCTGGAAAACTGTTAGATATTCGTTTCATTTTTCGGGGGTATCACTCCCGTGTCAACCGTATTTCAGTCATTCTTATAGGCGGACAGTTTACCAACCATCGCTCCTGGGGAAAAACCAGTACTAGACTCCTATACTCGGTAGCAGGGCTTGAACACATTGCCCTCAATAAGTGAGAGGTTACAGTGATTTCAAGTCAGCAACTTTAAACACTCGACCACAGAGGCGGTTTATCATCGCTTTTAACAAATAGTGCAGATTAGAATATTTTCTTACGTGTTTAACGACATTTTACGGTTTGATATTTAGCTGTTAAAAAACTGCTATCGTTATTTCTGATGATAAATCGAAAGTAAACGCATCATCCTTAGAAACATTTCACGGTATTAATCACTTATGAATACATATCTTCCTTCAAATTTCATTTCTTTTACCGAGTAAAACTCACTATTGGTCGATATAGTCTTTCATTTTTGTAACCATATTTATTGTCAGCTTATCTCTAAAACTGAGAGCGGCTATTGATTCAGATTTTCAACCGATGTAAATGGTCAGCCGGCATATCTATGCGGTTTGATCACTACTTGCGTAAATCGAGTCTCAGATGATTTTGAGTGAGCATCCCTTGAAAAAGTTACTTTACGTCCAAAATGAAAGATAGATTAGCTAATTTTAGAAATACAGCAGTGCAAAGATTAAGATAAATGAAATGGCAAATACCGAATCTTCCAGTTTAGTTTCCGGATTGGTCGTTAGTGTGGTTCTTTCTAACGCAATAACTGCAATACCTGATCCAGCTTTGTCAACTTTTAGTATGTCTGAAACAAAAGAGGTTATAGGGAAGACCTGTCTCTTCAAACAAAAGACTTGTAGTAAAACAGTTAAAAGTAACAGTGGCAAATCAGAAGCCGTGAAACGTAACGAAATAACAAATCAGAAGCCTTAAATGCAATGCAATAACCAATCAGAAGCCGTTAATACAATATGATAGCCAATCAAATTCCGTAAAATGAAATTCAATAACAAATCAGAAACCGTAATATTGCAATACAATGACAAATCAGCAACCGTAAAATTGCAATGTAATAACCAATCAGATGCCATAAACTGCAAATTAATCACACTTGATCATTCAGTACTTTTGGAAACATTAATTACATAAACTGGTAGAATACATAGATGATTTACTATCAGTCCAATATATACACACACATTTTAAGCCTCATACATGATCGATTTATAATAGTTAAGTTATATGACAGGACTGTTAATACTTTAATCAGTTACTAGGTCGGCCCGTCCTGTATTGGGGCAGCGGGACTCGTTAAGAACATATATTATATAACATCTGTACACGAACGTGACATTAAATTAACTATAAATAGTAAATAAAATATACGTTTAGTGAATCTACTGACTGATAAGCCCACCTGAGCCACCGGCTCAGTTTGAGTTTTTTGGATGAATGAATATCCGTTGTCCGTCTGTCGTATGTCGTCGACACTTGCTTCTAATGACTTCTTCTCATAAACCACTTCATAGAATTTTAGCAAACTCAGCCAGAAACATCCTGGCATTGAGCTCTCTTTAATTTGTTCAAACGGTCCTGAATGGTTGACTGAATAACTTGGCCACCAGAGCTTTAAATAGAAACATCTGTGAAAAGCTTCTCCAAAATAACAAGACCCAGAACTTAGATATAAGGTATATAGCATCATTTAGTGGTCCTCTACCACTTTTGTTCCAATAATAGCCTTTGAGTCAAAATAAGCCCCGTCCGGTTGGTCACTTGTTTTGCATAAAGTTGAAAAGGGAAATCTTTAAATAATTTCTCGTCTGAAACTGACTGTCAACAAGCTTTAGATATTTGGTGTGTAGCACTGTCTGTTGGATCTCTAGCAAGTTTGTTTAGACCTTGGGTCTAAATTGTCCCAACCATTGGGGTTACATATATGTAAATATTGGAAACTTTAAATAAAAATCTTGTGAAAAACAAATCGAAGGGCCAGGAGCTTAGACCTACGGGTCAAAATTGTTTGACCCATCCCCGGGGGTCATTTGATATTACATAGGCTTGTCAACAACTGCAAGACCAAGAGCTTAAACATTTGGAATGTAGCATGTGTATAGGTCATCTACCAAGATTGTTCAAATCATGAACCCAGGTCAAAATTGAACCCGGCGCAGGGTCATTCGATTTTACATAAATTTAAAAATCTTCTCAAAATCTAAAACGAACAAAGCTGAGAATTTTGGCAAGTAGCATCCTCTTGTGGACCTCTACCAAAAATGGTCAATATGAGGATCTTACATGGCCTACTGTGGAGGACTGTGTTGTTCCGACCAGAGGGAAAGCGGGGGAATAGGAGGAACGACTTCCCCCCCCCTTTTCCGAGGGTCGGGGCAACCCAGTCCTCCACAGAAGGCCATGCAAGATCCTTTTTCTTGCATACTTTATTTGATTTCATTGCAGTTTCTACGAGAAAACCGCTTAATAGGTCCTACTTTGTTGAGTGATAAATCAAAACTTTATGTTGATCAAATATAATTCCCCGCCGTAGGACATTTAGTAGGTTCACACGTGAATTAACCATTGTTTATGTATCTAGCGCTAAAAACATAGTGCTTGATCGCATCTAAAACTGTTCTTTATTTACGTTGCGAAACAAAAAAATATTAATTAAATCCTAAGCAGAAATTCTCCTGACTCACGTCCAGTTTACTTGATTAATGCGACTATACCACCGACATTGACTTAATAAACTGGTTTTGTTTACACATTGACGTCATTTATCAAGAGAAACTGTGACGTCATTTAACGCCATTATTTGTTTTGAAAAACGTATGAATGCAGGTATGTTCTTTGAAATGTGAATAGATTATGTTGCTATACATTTCTAAAATGTGATGCTCTTGCTTGTGACAACATAAAAAGCACCATTTCTTTTCGCAATCAACTCTCGCTTCAAAACTACATGGATATTCGTTACCAACAATTTTCGTAATTTGAACCGTTACTGTCGAACCATTCATAAAAATGAAATTCCTGTTACATTAACTTGAAAAATATTTAAGTGTGTGCTTTCTTATGAGACCTTACTTTATGTTTACGAAAAACATTACCGCCTTTCATATATAAACCGCCGTGAAACGTATCTCGGAAATAAAGTGGTCCAGGTATGAGTTGAATACACGAAAGAACATGTAGTTCCGACGCTGTCAAGTAAGCCCGATATGTACTTTTCCCTAGGGAAAATATAAGCTGATCTCTTCCCTCCGCATGCTGGGATCCGCCAGTACTTTCCCCGGGGGTATGCAAGAAATCATAACCCCCGGATCAAAATTTAACCCGCCCTAAGGTCACCGGTTTTTAAAAAGGCTGTCTAAAGAAAACCTTTACAAATCATTTTTCCTCAAACCAAAAGTCCTACAGCTTAGATATTTGGCAGAAATCATTGCCAATTTTCCTCTTCCAGGATTTTTCAAAACATTACACCCCGCCATGGCCATAAACGAACCCGCTCCGGGGCTCATTTGATTTTACATTGAGATATATAGGAAAATCTTTAAAATTATTCTTGTCTCAGACCACAAGGCTCAGTGCTTAGATATTTAGCTTGTACCTAGGGTCATATACCAAGACTTTTGAAATCATACGCCTTGGGTTCATTTGACCTATTGACATGCTTTCCTGTTTTTAAAGCTACATCAGTGAAATTTGAACTACAAATGTATATGGATAGTTTTGCGTGCATATTTTAACTTTGATCTTGGCTGACCTTGACCTTTACCTACTTTCTGTTTTTGACGCTACATCAATGAAATTTTGACCATATATACAGATTTGCATGCATATTTCAATTTTGAACTTGGCTGACCTTAACCTTGACCTACTGACCAACTTTTGCAATTTCAACATTTGTTGACCTTGACCTTCTGACCTACTTTCCTGTTTTTGAAGCTACAGCAGTGAAATTTGAGCAATATGTACAGTTTTGAATGCAGATTTCAACTTTGACGTTTGGCTTAGTTTTGATTTATCAAGCTAGCGAGATAGAATTTGGAGTTTTTGTGCAGTTTTGCAAACTTATCTTTAAAATTCCTTTTACTGACCCTTATTATGAACTATTGACCTACTTTCTTGTTTAAAGGTGTTCATGTGATCGATAAAGGCCTATCAAGGCCCTCTTGTTTTTTAAGTTGTACTAAGGACAAAGAAAACTGAAACAGGAATTTTGTTCCAAGTTTTAAGTCAATCATTTGATATATTTTTCTGCATTCCCTCGAGCAAAAATTCATCAAGAGGTCCACGATGGCCATATATCGCTCACCTAAGTGAAATTGCTCGCAATGACAAGGTCAAAGTCACATTACATATACTCTATATATTCTATTGTATGGCGTTAGAACAAGAAGAAGATCATTCGGACCAATTTCCATACTGAGTTGAGTACAAAAGGCATGTAGAGTGTTTTTTGTTGTGCTAATTCACGAATTGAAAATGTAGTGCCACCAAAATGCTCATTCTTTTGATAAAGTCTTACAAAGCCTTAACGTCGGAAATAAACAGTGAAACTATACTGTGTATGTTAACTTATCCCTGAAGTATTTTGAACCTATGATCTGACCAGGTGACCTAGCTTTTGACTCCAGTCTACCAAGTTTCGAATTTGACCTAAAGGTCATCAAAACATATAGTTTGACTAATTTTATAGATGATTCAGCATAAAATGTGGATTCTATAGTGTTCACACGGTTTTTCTATGTTTTGACCGGATGATTTAGGGTTTCATGCAAATATTCCGACTTATTTTCAAATATATTGAGTATCAAATAATATTATGTGGCCTCTCGAGTGGTTATACGGTTTCCCTTTAATTTGACCTTGTGACCTAGTTTAAGCCCCATGTGACCTGTCACGACAAACATTCTTACCACTTTTCATGATAAGTGGGATCAAATGTTACATACAGAGTGTTATCAACGTTTTCTTTAATTTGATCGTGTGACTTTGTTTTTGACATCATGTAACTAACTTTCTAGAGTGTCAGCAATGTTGCATATGGATAGACGACAGGCAAACAGACGACATAATTCAGGCAATCACAATAAAAGGGGACAATATACAAAAGTGACTGATGCTACAGTTGCAGTCCTTAAGCACAGTACTTCTCCTTTCACAGTCTACCTTTGTTCCAAGATTGAAGCAGATGTCTTGAAATGTTAAAAGACAAGCTCCGGAGTAAGTATGGACGAACGGACAGGTCGATTATTATATGTCCCCCCGTCCTTCGGAAGGGTATGAAAGTGCATTTTCAAAGTTTAAAACGTATCACAAAACCGAAACCAGTATGATGCAAAAATAAAAGATGAAGATTTCATCTACAAAAGTCAATTTTATAGCGTATCAATGTATGTCTCCAAATCGAACAATGCATTCGCATACGCTGCTTTGGGTTTATTTGTGTCCCTATTTGTGGACGTAGAAGCACTATCCAGTGCTATGGTTTACGTTATCTTCATCTGTAAAGTGATTGTTTATCTGCAAGTATACTTACCAGACCATACAATCACAAGAAATAGCACCGCAGTAATGACAGATAAAGTAATCCATTGCCTCAGAGGCTTTTGAAGGTACGCAGTCAACTTTCTTTTCATATTGAACTATGACGTATTTCTTTTCTTATTGAAGTGTTAACTACAGTTCGTCAAAGAGTTATGTCAGTATGTCAGTACTATTTATTGTCGAAAGCACTTGTTCAGCTGTAATCGACAAACCATATCACGTGATTGGCAAAACTGTGGGTTTTAATTATACAGGTAATATTTTCATTTCACCGACATGTTCCGGGTATGAGTATCCTGGTACATTCTTGAACTGTAGTCTAAAATACAAACAAATATATTATTAATAAATTTAGTGACTGCAGGAAACATTTATTTTATAGTGATATCACTCTAGTTAAAGAGATAGCTCTTTCCTTTAGGCGATAGCTCAGTTTTGTAACTTTTTCAAAAGAGATATATTTCTTTGTAAAAGAGATAGCAGTGTACGATAAAGAGATAGTAGGCAGGCTAAAGTGATAGCACGGGTTTACAATTTCGAGACAATAGAACGTAGATATCCAAAGCGTATCGAAACTTGAGAGTTATCTATCTTGAATTTTGAGTAGTAAACTTTTACCTGAAGAGATGTCTTTCAAACAAGATTATACATATTGCTTTTAAAATTATACTGCTATCTCTTTAAGAAATAGAGATATCTCTTCACATTTAAAAGGTATCGCTTTATCTTAAATTGATAGCTTTATATCTTATAGAGATATCTCTATAAAATAATATATGTCACATTGTAACACTGAATCGGAGTTGCTTCTCTTATTGAAAGATAGAAAAGAAAACATACTTGACAAATTAGATGGAATTTAAATATTTGACTAAGTTGTTAAAAAGGGGTTTTTATGGCTTTGCACTGTATTTAGTACCAATAAAACCTTTACACAAATTCAAATATTTTAGTTATTATTCTAGTAATATCTTTTAGAGGGTAAACGTCTTTCTTTAATTATTGATAATCACTTTAAACAGTATAATTGACCGGCGTCGCACTAAAATCGGTCTTCGGACATTTGTTACATTATTCGAAAATAATTGATTGCAAACAACATAAAATTTAAATTTTTGTCACCCTCTTTAAATGCAAAACAAATGCCACTTTATTTTCTCGCACGCAAACATACTACTTGCTTCAAAATCCTTCACGACAATTCGAAATGATTCTTTTTTTATTTTGACTAAACCCTATGAAAAAAGCATATCGTAGAAAGAGGACATGCACTATTTCACCAGATATTATGTATATCGAAAGTGTATATAATTTTGCAACCAAAATTAAATGATGCTGTTAGAAAATGATTATCGCAATAATTTACTGCCCATGTGAATTGAAGTGAGTTTTGACGTCAAACTGTGTCGCTGGTCAAATTACTTTAAATGCAACAGCAGATACTCAAATTTGATTTTTTTCAAAATTGGGCAGAAATACCTTGGTCTAATTTATCACATGCAAATCTTAAATATAATCTGAAATAAGATAAATAAAGCAGTTAAGCTTATCTTACACTGTTTTTCAAAATGTTTGAATCAGGGAGCTATTCTGTTATCAAAAATAATTTAATTTATGCTAACCAATGAAATACTAGTATAATAATTGTGTTTTCTATCAATGAAATATTTTTTG
>JAFMSR010002364.1:0-24882 GCA_022818135.1 Saxidomus purpurata
TATCGTCTCAAGGTTACACATTGATAAAACTGTAGTTTGAAAGAATGAATATTGTATATCACCAAAGGAACGTTTACACGGTTAACCCCCTCCTTTAACCTTGATGTAAAAACTCTAAGGTAACATTGCTTTAAGTAGTACTTATAAATCATGACAGTTTACACATCACAGTAAATCATTGTTAACTTTATGCAACATAATTATTTCCCAATAAAACCTTTTGCACAATGGAAACTTTCAAAACTTGATAATATGTTTGTTTTGTAAAACCCTAGTGTTGCTACATGTATTAAGGATATTGTTTAATAGGAAGGCATTGGGTAAGATCCTGGACTACTTTTTGGGTCGATTGTTAAAATCGAGCCAATAGTAACAGAGTATATCGGCCTTACGGCCGAACGCACAACATACAAACAAGTAGTTCCATATAAACAGTTGTTAGGCATTATAGCGATTTCTGTTTTCAAAATTATATAGTAATAAATCTAAATAATTTAAAAACATTTCAGAATAGAATAATATTATTTCGTTATTGTTCTTTAAATGTGTAATTAATCGTAAATACTATTAATGCGCGAACGAACGACTTGGACATAAAAATTTATAACAACTCGTTTTTTACCAGTAACTCTATACTCGGTGAACATAGAGCAGTTGGTAGAGATTGAATTGGATGTTGCGCTGACTTACTGCAGCGGACGCGAGTTCGAAACCCATCAAATACAGGTTTTTTTTTACATTTTTCTTCTGTTTTACTTATAATTTTAAGACTTTAAACCATTTTAAATGTTTTACAGCAAATAATCATAGAAAACTTCATTCATGTCAAACTTATAAGGATAATGTTAATAAGACATACTGTATACATATTATTCGATAACAGTAAAGTTCAGTCAGTAGTCGTGTCAGGTTTTGCTTGTACAACCAGAATAGGTTTCCTTGGGTTCTTTTGGGGCCATGCCTCAACATCAATCATCACCAATTTCTAGAATATTTACATGTCAGTTTTGTTTGTGGGCCCGCTGTGATACTTTGTATCACTGTTTTTCTTGTTCAGTTATTAATTTACTCTGTGTCTTCTTTGATCTTGCTCATTGTTCAGTTTTTGCCTACAATTTAGGATAGGAATTTATTTTGTATTATTGACACAATACAATTTACCCTATGGGTAAATCCCATAACTTTTGAATGACATTAAAAGTTGTGCAAACTTTGAATTTTCAGTTCAGGTTTGTAAAAATCCACTTCTCAGTTACCATTCACAGCTATGATACTTTATAGGGTAGTTGAACATACATGTAGTCACTGAATGCAAAAGGTAAGCACATGTGTTCCTATCAAAAGTAAAGTTTACACATATGGTTAAAGGTCAAACTCTGTGGACATTTGAGAGGCAATCGACCCTCCAGCACTTTCAGTCCTTTGATTATATTAAGGAATAATTGAAATATCTAACTAAATTCATATTTCTTTTGAAAATATGCAATCGTTTTCTTTTTGCGTTGTTATTCCATTTTAAGCCATTTGTCTAAATTATCACCATAATTACACACCCCAGCACATTGCTCTGGAATTTTAATGTAATCTGGATAATTACGAGGTTGGTGCACTAAGACTGGCTTCATCCCAAAACACAGTAACCGTCGATCAAAGTTTATAAATAAAAGTTTACTGTCTAAACGGGCCTTAGAAGATCGGTAGGAAGTTAGAAGTAGCAGTAAACAGTGAGCAGTAGCATAATCATAAAACGTGACGTTGACAGTGGCAGTAGCAGTAGCACAGCAGTATCAGTAGCTCACCAGTATCAGTAGCTTAGCCGTAGCAGAAGCTTAGCAGTTGCACAGCAGTGGCACTCGCTTAACAGTAGCAGTAGCAAAGCAGTTGCACAGCAGTGGCAGTCGCTTGACAGTAGCAGTAGCTTAGCAGTTTCACAGCAGTGACAGTAGCTTAGCCGTAGCAGTAGCTTAGCAGTTGCACAGCAGTAGCAGTCGTTTGACAGTAGCAGTAGCTTAGCAGTTGCACAGCAATGACAGTAGCTTAGCCGTAGCAGTAGTTTAGCAGTTGCACAGCAGTGACAGTAGCTTAGCCGTAGCAGTAGCAAAGCAGTTGCACAGCAGTGGCAGTCGCTTGACAGTAGCAGTAGCTTAGCAGTTGCACAGCAGTGACAGTCGCTTGACAGTAGCATAAGCAAAGCAGTTGCACAGCAGTGACAATAGCTTAGCCGTAGCAGTAGCAAAGCAGTTGCACAGCAGTATCAGTCACTTAGCAGTAGCAGTCGCTTAACAGTAGCTTTGCAGTAGCAGTAGCATTGGCAGTAGCTTAACAGTTCCACATCAGTGACAGTAGCTTAGCAATTGCACAGCAGTGACAGTAGCTTAACAGTTGCACAGCAGTGACAATAGCTTAACAGTTGCACAGCAGTGACAGTAGCTTAACAGTTGCACAGCAGTGACAATAGCTTAACAGTTGCACAGCAGTGACAGTAGCTTAGCAATTGCACAGCAGTGACAGTAGCTTAACAGTTCCACAGCAGTGACAATAGCTTAACAGTTCCACAGCAGTGACAGTAGCTTAGCAATTGCACAGCAGTGACAGTAGCTTAACAGTTGCACAGCAGTGACAATAGCTTAACAGTTCCACAGCAGTGACAGTAGCTTAGCAATTGCACAGCAGTGACAGTAGCTTAACAGTTGCACAGCAGTGACAATAGCTTAACAGTTGCACAGCAGTGACAGTAGCTTAACAGTTGCACAGCAGTGACAATAGCTTAACAGTTGCACAGCAGTGACAGTAGCTTAACAGTTGCACAGCAGTGACAGTAGCTTAGCAGTGACAGTAGCTTAACAGTTTTTTTGCACAGCAGTGACAGTAGCTTAACAGTTGCACAACAGTGACAATAGCTTAGCAGTTGCACAGCAGTGACAGTAGCTTAACAGTTGCACAGCAGTGACAGTAGCAAAACAGTTGCACAGCAGTGACAGTAGCTTAACAGTTGCACAGCAGTGACAGTAGCTTAACAGTTGCACAGCAGTGACAGTAACTTAGCAGTAGGTAGCAATAGCCTAGCGGTAGCAGTTGTTTAGCACTAGCAGTAGCTGTAGGAAGCCGAGCAATTGCCTGCGATAACCTGTTTCAGCGATTAAATTTCAAAATTATGAAAAGTTAATAAATTGAAAGAACATTTGACATTTCTTTTTTTGTGATTTTGAAAAATGCAGATACTGTATTTGAGGTGAGATGTAGCCATTTTAACAGTTATGGCCACGGCTTGATGTCGTAGTATATAAAGAGTAAACATTATGGGTGACAGAGTGGTCGCACCGAATATACCTCGAACGAAGTTGGTGGACCTAATAAGCACAATTACAAGGTGACAGAGTGGTGTAGTGGTAACATGCTGGTCTGTCAATCCAGAGATCCCAGTTCAGGTTCCGGTCCCATCACCGGAAAGTTATGAGATGCTATTTTGTGTCGCTCACCCAACTTGCGACCTAGTATGCATGAGCGGGTCCGTGGCGTAATAACTGATCCTCAGCCGAAAACGACCCGAGTGCTTTGTTGTATTGTCTACTCTCCGGCTTCGCATCGCCGTGTACTTGATGTACTATGAGACAAATGACAGCAGGATAAAAATTGAACAAATTTTAAAGTGCACAATAAAAGATGAGCAAATTATTGTTTTAGCAGACTGTAGAATGGGGTACACTTAGTGACAAATCAATTTAAGAGATACAGTGCCCACTTCAAACATGAAAATTTCTGTAACAGAATAATATCGTAATATGTGCCTTTGTTGCTTTTGATGTTTCTTTAATTTGACCGTCATCGTAATCATATAGATTTTTCCTGTCAAACGGTAAAGTTTTTTCTGAACAAGTCATTGTTACACTCGGAGGTCACTGTTTATCTGTATTAGTATAATGACCGTTTCAGTATGTTTCTGGTTTTCCTCCACTCACTTAATTAAAACCTGTATAGCTCCATTTCGGAAATATTGTTATAAATTTTACACACATCATAAAGCCTTGGATGAAGCAGAACGTTAACAGTGCTGGTGTAACATTAAATTTTGACCCCGTTGAAAATTGACCCCAAGGGTCATTTTTCAACATTGAGAATTGACCCTGCCACCATTTCAACGTTAAATTTTGATCAAAATGTCGTTGAGACCTGATCAGTCGTTAAATTTTGATCAACAATGGGGTCATTTTTTAACGGTTAGTTAAATTTAAGCTAAAGGTCGGAGATCGTCTATTTGTGGTAGAGAAACACTGGGCATAATCAGAAACTCACAGGCTTCTTAAAAATGATTTCACAAGGCCGAGCCCGGGCTCAAACTGTCAACTTCGCCGAGGTAGGCAAGATCATCTATATATTGGACAGGGAACTGTTAACGAAAGTTTAACACAATGATTTCCGACAGGTGGGTGTGTGTGGTCGGAGTTCGACATGCACATCGAGACTTCCACACAGGGAGCATCTTTTCCGACCATAACAAGGTATTTTTATCTCATATTCATGGCCATTTTACGAACTTGTATAATCTACTGTTTTAATTCATTTAAAGAATCTACAGCTAGCCATGGCTTTTAGAAATAGTCTCTTATAATTCTGTTTAGAATGACCATATGCTTTTATGGTTTTATATGGTGTATATAAATTACTACAAATCGACCTGTACCCGTTAATATCTTTCCCGTTTGATACTTTGCCCGCGTTTCAAACTTCAAACAAAAACACCGATAGTTTGATATTGCCGCAAATATACGTCACAGTTACTCTTGTAGGCGAATAAAAATTAGTTGGTGTTTTAATTAATGTGTTGGTTTCTAATCATATTCAACACTTCTATTTAAACTAAAATATAAAGTCAACATTTTTACATTTTATATGTATACGCAGCCTACCGAAGGCACATCATGGAAAGCACGTGCAACTTTCCCGCCAAAATCCGTATAAATTAGCTCTTGTTATACGATAACAAAAACCATGTCAATCTTAATAATGAGCGAGATGGGGTTGTTGTAGATAATGTATATAGCACTGTTTCAACATCATACAATTGTGGAAGTATTATTTTGAGTCAAGAGCATCTTAAGTTTTAAAAAGTACATGTATGTCATGAGGCGTTCTTAAATTTCAAGCAATTCAATAAAGCTAAGGTTAAAACATGGTGTGGTACATGTCTTGGCAGAATAATAGTGGAAAAACACAGGTCGCCCAACACGCCCAACACGACCTAAACGAACATTTTGCAGGCTCGGTTTGATTGTGCCTGTCATGGACGGTAGCATGTTTTAAAAACATTTCTATTTCATATATTACTGAATATACAAATTTGCACTAAATTTAAAATGTGATATATGTAGGCAACGGGAGCTCACATTGGTTTTCGTGTGAGCTTGTGTGCGTGATATCGATATCAAGCACACTTCCGACCATATCAGGTGCACTTCCGCTGCGCAAAACATCCATATTTTATACGTCCACTGACAGAATGTCAAGTATATAAAATAACAAATAGATCTATTAAAAAAAGGATTGCATGGTTTATTAACATAATATTGTTAGCTCACTCTTTGCGTTGTTGACAAATGTTAACACAAAAAACTACAGCCATAGAATGTATGAATTTGAAACACATATTTGAAAGGAAATGATGACAGCATCATCAGACAACGTTGACGTTCCCGCGCATTAGGTCCACCAATTAAAAAAAAAACTTACTTGGAGTGAGGTAAGTGTGTACCTTGGAATGAGGTAATGTCTGTGCGTTCTGATTGGTCAGTCATGTAAACAAACGCAAGAAGTGATCTTTTTATATGTGTAATTAAGTATTATGTTTTTTCGCGTTTATGGAATGAGCCACCCCAGATTTTTAACAGACTGTTGTTAAATTTTCACAGATATTTCCAAGAGTTTTTTTTCTCAATTTCTATGCTGTATATCATAAGGAATAATCTATCTATTTATGTCCGTGATATTTTCAAACAAGACTTAAGACTGCGCAAAATGACATGCCTGATTACAATCATTTCAAATTTAGTTTTTTTTCTGATGCTGAATATAATGAAATGATAGAATTCTTTCATTAGACGGATGTTTCCGATAAAGTGCTCTCCTATACGTGCCATGCGCAAGATTGTAGTATATGCGCGTTCGTACTGTCGAACACAAATACAAGGGGCCTCCGTGGCCGAGTGATTAAGGTCACTGGCTTCAAATCACTTGCCATTCACCGATGTAGGTTCGAGCCCCATTCAGAGCGTTGAATTCCTTATGTTAGCATGCCATCCGGAAGGTCGAAGATGGATTCTGGAGAATAGATAAATATTGAACTCGGTTATTGCCTAAAATACTGTCATTTTCCGGCAATGAAATACATCGGTTCAGATTAAATTTTCCATATTACACATTGTGAAATCTGACGCTGTCTCGCTGGAGTCGTTACGTCAGTTCTGACGTCATTAAAACGTAAAACTTTCAGTCTATTGCGAGCTTTTTTGTCAATGACTGTGAGCAGTAGCATTGGAAAACCAACATAATTGCCTTGCGAGCGGTATGGATCCGCGCAGTCTAATCAGGATCCATAGTGTGCGTTTGAAGACCCTATAGGCCTAGATGTTGCAAACAGTATGAATCCTGATCACAATGCGCGGATGTCCAGGCTGATCTGGGTTTATACTGGTCGATAAGTTATTGTATTCATTTTCCACGTGTCACAGCTTCTGTATATTTTGGAGATTCATTATCAGTAAATGTGTATAATAAAAGGAAAATTGTACGACTTTGTTGTTCTGATGGATTGTATCACTCTCGTCGACTGTGTAAAGACGTCTTCCCGTTCGTCCTATCCACGGGAGGTGAACCAGCAACCGGAACCTCTCGAGGTGCGAATGGGCGTTCGATGTGCTGGCTTCCGAAAACGGATTTGCAAGACCGAAGGTAGGTGAGAATACGTTTTGATCTTTCATAACGTTTGCGGGTGCTGTATTGAAAAAAAGCGGAATTTGAAGTTAAAGACTTTATCATTTGGTCTGGTTTCCGGCTCTGTAGTGTGGCTGTATTGAATAAGTGAAGTAATCTTTCAGGCAATACACAGTTAATGTTTATACAGAGAGAGAGAGAGAGAGAGAGAGAGAGAGAGAGAGAGAGAGAGAGAGAGAGGGAGGAAAAACACTTCCAAATGAGGACAGTTGTTATCTCTTTCACCCACGTTGTGAGGTCACGTTTTGTACTGTAGGGACAAATCTCTGTCCTCACATTTACATTGGCTTATTCGAATTGTTAGTGTGTGTTGATAGTTTTGGAAATATCAAAGTACTATGAGGACAAGTGACCTCACATCCATTACTCGCACTCTCATTACCGTTTTCATCGTTACGGTGCATTGACGTATTTCGGGAACCAAAATTCGGGCACCAGTCTCTCGATCAATAAGGCGCTTACATAAAGCAGACTCCCCAAATTGGTTACCTCCCCTTTTCAGGATGGCGGCAAAGAAAGTGGAGAAACAGGAAACGAGAGGTAGATCTATTTGTATTAGATATGCAGATTAACAGTTTTATTTAAGCTGTAGAATAAAATAGGCCACTAAAACAGCACCTTGTATTTTGAAGTCACTTGTTAATAGAAGGATCTATGTTAGTTAATCCGGTAGATATAGAGCGGGGTCAGGTTTATACTTTATGTGAACGTGCTAGCCTCAATATTTTGACTGCAAGACAGACCAATTTGACAAGCTGACATTACAGCTATGTCTGCCTTTACGGGCGGCCATCGTTCATAGCAAAAATCCCTTTCCCCCAATTGTATAGTTCGGCTATCTGAACACACGAGGTCTTGTTTCCTGCATCAATACTCTTATGGACCGACCTGCACATTGTTCTAAGTTTTGGATGAACAAAATAAAATCAAGTATGTCCTTTTTCACTTCCAACCTACAAATAAGCAGACACTTCTATAGGTGAGTATTTTTTGGTGAAAAAAGTTTGTATGATCAGATAGTTTTACTTAAATATTTCTGTGATTCTGCATAATCCCTTACACGAAAAAATAGAAGTCTATATAATATTCTTCACCTGGTATCAAGTGGTTTCACCCCCTAGTCGTTTCACCCCTAGTCATTTCACCTCCTAGTCATTTCACCCCTAGTCATTTCACCCCCTACTGTAATATTCACTTTGGCACCTGAATAAAATACTGCAGAAATAAAAAAAGCCAAATAGCTTCAAATATTTGATTTAAATACATCACATGACAGTGTCTTTTAACGTCACTAATTAAATATTAACTATTAGCTTATGAAAACTTAGCATTATACTATTAAAGAGATGACCTCATTTTGTTAAGTATAAAACTTGTAAACGAAATAGAAAACCTTCATATTAACATCCAGATATACAAATATGATATTGTATTTGCTTGATTTAAGTACTGAACAGGATTCATCTTAAATTAAAACAATAAAAAAGATCATATTTATTTTGGGGGGTGAATCATCTAGGGTTTTGGGAGGTGAAATGACTAGGGGTGAAATGACTAGGGGGTGAAACCACTGGTATTCCTTCACCTTGTGCCTTGACATGATGATAATTGCACCCCTTGATGTACTTGATTCATTATTAGACAGTGTTCAGGAATGTATATGTAAGGTACAATGTATTTCTGAACAATTGCTTCTTTCTTTAGTAACAATTGATGCATCACAATTTATCATAAAAAACATAATAGTTTTTGGTCCCTTGATTTTGACGATAAGTTAATGAACATATATAGGATGAAAATTTAAAACATATGATTTTTAAAGTATCAACCATACATCTTATAAGGCGAGGTTTTGAGAACCAAGTTTTTACCTCAAAGTCACCCTGTTGTCTTAATTATACGATGGTGCACAGACACACCAAAATTTTTTTAGCCAGTCGATTGTATTACATATATATGTATTAATTAAAGAAATAATTGCTGACTGATGTACATTTGTAAAGAGCGAGCATGATATAATTTGCATCACCAAAACTAAAACTTACTCATATTAAACATTGTCTATATACCAAACAAGTATTTTTATAATCCAAAATTATCAGATTTTTGTCTGAAGCTACTTGTCAAAATAGCTTGGTCTTTAATGCCACGTGCTACGCTAAGATGAAAGCGTTGATCTAAGTTCTTAAATAAATTGATCTTGTCAGCTTACGTTCTTTGATCTCGTTAAACGAACCTGCGGCTTTATCTTTATGATTAAAAGAAGTTGCATATTTTAATCGGCAAAGGTTATTAGATTTCTATTTAAATGAATGGAAGAAAATTGTTACTGGGAAGAACTCGGCTTTGACAGTTACTGAAAAATAGCTCAATAAATGACAAATAAGGACACGCTGAAACACCATGATTTTAATATAAACACAAGGTTTTGTTTTTAATAAAGAACATATGGGACTTAAATTTTTATATATTAATTAAGAAGTGCTTTTCACATTCACAAATTAACAAACATTACTCAGTGAGTGGTGGCACATAGTTTGGATTTCAAACAATTTCAAAATTGACTGAGTTAGATTAAAATGTCAATTCCTTTATGACAGGCCTGATTTTTCACACCTCAGTAACCGTGAGTGAAGTGTTTCCGGATTCTGTGGATGCATGGTCACAGTCTACACTTTAGTCTGGCTTCAACATTTTCATGAGACCATGAAATAATACTTTATTGTTTGCTTGAACAGGCTTTGCATATAGTGCAACCATGCAACTTAAAGTATTCAGTTCTTTGAAAGAGTCATGGAAACAAGCTGTCAGTGACTTTCAGATCGCCAATGTAGTTTTTAAGCAAGTGTGGGAGAAATCTACCACTGTGACATTAGATATATAGCTATTATAAGGCATTTTGTGACAGTGGGTCGACTCCAATGAAACCCAGAAAAGTGCAATTAAGGTACCTTAGTGCAAGGAGCCTCAGCATGGTATTTGACCAAATTGTTCATTTAACTTGACAGCAACAGAAGAGCATGTAGGTAAAGTCAAACCTCTAGTTAACACCGAAAAATTCTGATTCAGTCCAGTGATATAGCAGATGTTGTATAAAGAAGTGCAGGATTAATTTTTGTGTCGCCCTTTCGGAGAAAAGGCGATACATTGGGATCGCTTTGTCTATAATTATAAAATCCAGCTCTTGGCTGATGTGTAGGGTTAATTTTGCTGCACAGTCTCAGACCGTTCTTTATGGGGACACACATAGTGGGGACAAAGATGGCTGACAACATCGCATGTCATTGCAGGCGTCTGCCATCAGTATTTGTCTTAAAATGGAAACATGTCAAGGTCTTGGTTACGTGCTTATCCAGTCATGAAATACCATATATTTGTTATAACTTATAACTACAGTAATGGGTTTCTTATTGTTTGTGAACTTGAATCAGTTTGGAGCTTTGTGTTAGTATTTTAGAGGATAGAGGTATTTTTCATGAGAAATTTCGAGGATAGACTTTCATAAAGAAATTGGGTGAGCAGTTACTGTAATTATTTCATCGCTCATGGTATTACTTTCTACATTGAAGGGATCTGTCTGTCCGTCCCCTTTTTCATGTGAACACATAGAATTGGTTCGTGACTGTAAACTATGTGTCCAAAATTTACCCCACCCACCACGAACACTGTTTCATATCAATACTGTTTTCATTATAACAGTCTGCACAAAAGTTTTTTGACAAAAGTCATGTAGACAATGATTGTAAAAAATGTGTAGACCAAATAGCGCTGACCTGATTGTCTCTATATGAAAGGGATCTGCATTTAAGACGAAAATAATAATCGCCAAAAATCCATGTTTTATATTTTCAAGAAGGGCAGCGTAATAATATATACCAAGGTTCGACTACAGAAAATCTTAACCAGAGCATTTAAAATCTATAGGTAATGGTCCTGATGCCATATTCAATTTGTTCAAAAAATTTAGCAATCACGATGTGTCCCCTCCTACATAAAAGGTCACTCTTAGTGTTTAGTATGGAATACTGTATGCATGATTACTCTGTCATGCGGGGTTTACATCCTTTTGTTGACCACCGGGGGTTACAGACTGTATCCTTATGAAGTCTAATTATAAAGTATATTTGTAAAGTGTAATAATTGAAAAAGGAATGAAAATGTTAAAGATTGTGCTTAATGTATCTTAACTACCCCCAAATTACTGATGATCAATACAGTCTATTATTAAAAAAACACGCTTATGGTAATTGCTTATGGTCAAGTGGTTAAAGCTTTGGACTACCACTCCGGAGACCCCGGTTTGAATCCCGGCCGGGCACTGGAAAATTCAGAAACGCTTTTCATTGTTTCCCACCCATCTAGAGATTAACTGATACGAAGAGGTAGTCTCATGTGTATCAGTGCTTAGTAAATACATTGGGCATGTAAAAGAACAAATGGGTCTATTCGTAAAAGAGCTAGGGTCTGGTACCCGGATTCGCTTGTATCTGCATCTGTCTCTCTCTTCAACCTGCGCCTGTCAGGAGTCTTGGCAAGTCCACCCAAGGAGAAGTCAGAGGGTCGGCCGGGACTTATAAATAATAAAAATAAAAATACTGTAATTGCAATGATCTTCACACCTCTCCGTTTGATGGTGCCGTAATTATGAGATCTGATTTTTATTGTGTTACATCCAAAAGGTGTTGACACATTCCAAAGATATTTTCAGATTGTCATCATCAGCTTTAATTGTAGTTATTGTTGTGCTATGGTGTCCGGAAAATGGCATGATTTTCTGCTGCAGGGTGATAATATTTTCGTGCGTTTGGGGGTGCCTAAAACGTTTGTAAAATGTAATACATGTACTTAATAAATATAGTATATGTTTTTTTTGTTTGGCGATTTTCTGTCTGGACCGGCAAACTTTTCAATTTGCCAGACCAGATGACAGGCACTTTTTTTGCACTTTCAAGAAGACAGTGAGTGTTATGATGACCATATCTGGACCACAGCTGCCAATGAAATGTACAAGATTTGCCATGAAAGAAATCCACGAGAAATGGGGCGGCTTCGATCACCTGGTGAACCATAGTTACGGTAGTTTAACCAAAGTGTGATTGAATTGAGTCTAGTCACAATAACCTAAAATGACGTCATCTGGTTCCTGAGACTAGTTGAACCAGCCAAAAGTGGTGGTAAGGCCGGTGTAAACATGGCGTCGAAATGGGTGTTAGTTTATATTAATTTATTTTAGCTTGATTGTGAAGAAAGCTTTGAACTTATCGAGTGACTCTCGAGTCCGCTTCCTGGAAAAACCAGTTCTGGTGTCACATGAGGAGGTATGGTCGTGACCTTGTTGGGACTCGAACCCGCAACCTCCAGTATGAGTGGCAGACATCTAAACCTCTACACCACCACTCCCCTTTAAGTGTTAGTGTTTTTGTCACACTGCAGTTTCGTCTAACTGAATTTATGTAGTATACTGGGAGTTAATTCAGTACCTGTTATTGTTGGTAATTGCATCGAGGCACATATTTGCTCGGAGGGTTGGGGGCATGCTTCCCCAGAAAATTTAGTTTCAAGGGTGAGATTTGGTAGCATTTGAGGCATTTTGGGATGTCTTTTATACAAATTGCATGCTTAAACATCGTGAAAATTGATGAATATTCAGTGTGAATTGGTGTAATTGACCAATTTAATATTAAGGAATTCAATATTTAATGAGATGGACTGAAATAATTTATTATCACATTCACACATGTTGTATTCGGCGCCTACCTACATGTACTGTTCCACATTCTGTAAAATTTGACGTTAATCGACATCTATAAATATGTTGTCTGTGAATGTAGCGTGATTAATTTGAAAATTGACCTATAATGCCAATATAGATAAAAAGTGTCTGGTACGGCCTAGAAGGTACTTTAACGTATCGATACTGATTATGGGCCTTTTTAACAACTGTTTGTCTTCATTGATCAAGCTAGACACTCATCGGGTGGTTGGAGTTGTAGGATTTGTTGGTTTGCTTGTTGTTCATTGCGGGTGTAAAGCTGTAACCAGGATACGGTAAAATATATTCTACTTTCTGATTCAAAATGAGTCACTTCATATGTAAATAGTATAAAAAGCCTGACTATACCTTATTGATGGTACTAAAGCACCTCATGATAAGCCGATTAAATCTTATAATTCTTTTTGAAAATTGCCCCATTTTATTTTGGTCAGTTTTCAAATTTGTACAGAGGCAAGTGCCATGGTGTGCCTCAGCATGTCTACAGGCCTGGGGAGGGGGTATATATTTTTGGTTTTGCTCAAGGCATTTATATAAATGCCTGTGTTTTATTCTTTGTTCTTGTCCATTGTACTTCAGTGACCATTTGTAATAATTCTCAAAGATGACATTAATTTTATCTTTTCCACACTTGCAGATGCAGGGGCATTCCCATAGCACGGTCAAGTTTTGATTTACTGGATAGGGGTAAATTTAGTTGTGGCAGCTAGTAGTTGGACCCTTCCCACTGGTGCGGGTCAAGCGGGCCTCCTCCCCAATATTTTTTTTAACAGGAGCAACTTCAACACGTCTTTTTTCAAGCAAAATTTACAAAAGAATAATGACCAAATTCTGAAAACCCTGTGTTTGCGATCTTGGCTTAAAAATGAGTTGAAAGTCATTTCCGTTGCCTGATCGATATACATGTTAATGCAGTAAATCATTGTAATACTAATGGAGGCAAAATTCAGAATATTTATTTACTTCGCCATCAGGCAGTCATGTGCACTGATCCGACAATGCATACAGTTAGTGTTACATATCAGCGAATGTTTAAAGTCATTCTGCAATAGAGCAACTAGCAATTTGTTCAAATTAGGTGGTGTGTTGGCGCCATACAAGTTAAGACATCAGTCTTACTGACATCTCTTAACATTGTAAATGGCTATCAGCAGTTTACGTAACATCCTCCTAGAAAGAACACATACTAGGCTCCGAATCTCCGCAAGACACTGCCAACTTCCTCATGTAAAGAGACATGGTCGGAGGTAACAGTGAGTTCAAGTCACGGAGGCAGATCTGGTCAGACATCATTATGAAAAAATGACCTGTATTATATGTTTTATGATGTTAGCATAATATCCTTTACGGAAGCATAAATGTGCAAACTCTTAATTTTCAGGTTTCATGAAAATGTCGTGAAATAATAGAGGAATTCATGTAAAGTGCTGAGTAGGTTGTGTTACGTGTTCCTGGTGGATGTGTCAAAAACAAATTAAGCTGGTTAATTTACAATTTAAAAGCACTGCATTTTACTTTGTCAAAAAGTCTCAAACATAACTGATGTTTTACCTAGAGAGATTTTGAAATAATTTAAAACAACAGCAACATGATGTGTTATTAATTAATGAATGGTAGGTCTGTGATTAAAATAAACAGATTGTAACCAATATCAAGTACTGCAGCGAAGTATTGACATAAAGGGTCACTCTTTGTCTATAAGAAAGACACCCTTTTGCTAAATTTTGCAGTGAACTCCTTGTTGTCAGCACTTTCAGTGCTTTGATTATAATATCATTTTTGGAAGTTTATTTTTTTTTCGACGTAGTCGTATTTTATTTAATTTGTATGGATCATTATAATGTGACCAATCAAATGAATTAGTTTGGTACGGATAAGGTGTATGCCCGGGAGCCTTCTGAACACAAAGTGTCTTTTTTTTTTAAGTTCAAAAAAATTAGGTGAGTACGAAGAACTTTTGTTTCAACAGGCGGCCTACGTCTTGATTATTGGCTTTTCGTACCGGAATAAGCAGTTGCTGCCCGGAAGCCTTCTAATGTTATAGACCTACGCACCACTTTGTTTATATTTTAGCTTTCTTTTCGCCAGTTTTACTCAAACAAATACTCCAGTATGTGAGAAGATTTGATGTTAACAACATCAGCATTAGAATTTTTGTAATGTTTGTTCTAGGAAGTATCGGAAAGACTTAAATTGTAGTATAGAAAGCTGCAGATTAGTATAAAATAAGGCATTTCCCGCAAAGGCTAGTGGGAAAAGTATTACATAACATAACTTTCATACTTATATACCCAGACAAAATGTAAGGTCGGGAATTTAAAGGGTGTGCCCCCACGAATGTTGACAGTCAAAGATTTAACTTTGATTTACATGTACCTTGAAATTTTAGGTGATGTTTAATTGCCTTAGTGACTGGCCAAATATTACAAAGTGTGGATAAGACTTTTAGTGTGAATTTATATTAATCTTTAAAGATTATATTTATGTTTTGTAGTATACAGGGGAGATAGTGACCATTTAGAGGTGTCTATGTATGATAAAACATTATTAAGAAAAAGGGTTTAGTAATTTAGTAAGTACTCAGACCATGCTAATCTTCAAGACTGGGCAGTGTAACTCTTGTCAATCATATGACAATTATGGTCAAATGAATATATAATTACGGCCTAAGTTGCTCCAAGTGAATATTGAGAAATGAAAAGGACTGGTGAGGATGTCCTCACAGAAGAGAAGAACAATGTACTTTCTCCCGTATCATCTTAGAACATTCCTGTGGTGGATACTCACTTTCTGTAAGGACAAACCATTTCCGCTTGTTATGATGACAGTAACTCCTCCAGGCAGAAAGATTCTGTCCTCATAATCCACTCTTTGAATAAGAGAGTAGTAATGGGGACACCATCTTGGAATAAGAGAGAGTCAGTTATGGGGACACCATCTCGGAATAAGAGAGAGTCAGTAATGGGGACACCATCTCGGAATAAGTCAGAGAGTCAGTAATGGGACTGTGCTGTCCTCATAAACCTCTCTTGGAATATTAGAGAGAATAGTAACAGGGACACCATCTAATTCTTGGAATAAGAGAGAGTAGCTATGGGGACTCTCACAGTCCTCAGAAACCCATCTCAGAATAATTAAGAGAGAGTTGTTATGGGGACACCATCTTGGAATAAGAGAGAGTAGTTATTGGGACTCTGTCCTCATAAACCCATCTCAGAATAAGAGAGAATAGTAACAGGGACAAGAGAGAGTAGCTATGGGGACTCTAGTATATATATATATAGCTAGCTGTCCTCAGAAACCCATCTCAGAATAATTAAGAGAGAGTTGTTATGGGGACACCATCTTGGAATACGAGAGGTGTTATTGGGACTCTGTCCTCATAAACCCATCTCAGAATAAGAGAGATTAGTAACAGGGACAGAGAGAGTGCTATGGGGACTCTGTCCTCTGAGAAACCCATCTCAGAATAATTAAGAGAGAATTGTTATGGGGACACCAATCTTGGAATAAGAGAGAGTAGTTATTGGGACTCTGTCCTCATAAACCCATCTCAGAATAAGAGAGAATAGTAACAGGGACAAGAGAGAGTAGCTATGGGGACTCTGTCCTCAGAAACCCATCTCAGAATAATTAAGAGAGAGTTGTTATGGGGACACCATTTTGGAATAAGAGAGAGTTAGTTATTGGGACTCTGTCCTCATAAATCCATCTCAGAATAAGAGAGTAAGTGATTGGGACACTAGCTGTCCTCATAAACCCTCTAAGAGAGTAATTTTTTTTATTTTTTTTTTCCCCATCCCTCTTGGAATATTAGAGAGAATAGTAATGGGGACACTAACTTGGGCCCAACATTTTAAAGAAACTTCATCTTGTTTTAATGAGGACAGTGTCTTCACAGTTTTATCTCTTTCTGATGGAATAATGTTTGCATAAAAAAATTCACTGTATTAAGTGTACTTATATTAGCATTCATATTCACGTTCATCTGTATAATAATTGTATATACAGTAGAATTACAGATGGTGATAATTGTTTGTTTTGACTGCACTTGAAATGCCTTTGTTATGATGACATTGTATAAATTAGAGCGACCAGACAAACTGGCGATCTACTCTGAATGTGTTATATACGATGTTTTACGGACAATTGCGAAGATGAAGAAATGCATATTTATTTAGGCAAAAAAAAAAATATCTGTGTTTCAGGTAACCCGACCCTCCCTAGCAAAACCGCCCGACCCTAGAATTTAAAAAAAAAAATGAAAAAAAAAAATATTTTTTTAATGTGTCCCTACCCTTCCTAGCATTCTTGGGACCTTGCCCTAAACACAGATTGTTGTTTTTTTGCCAACCTATAGCATTTTTTTTGGATTTAAAAAAAAACAAAACAAAAAAAACTTTGCCCCTACCCTACCTAGAATTTTTGGGACCGTTGCCCTAAACAACTTTATACAATGGTCCAGCACAATGAGAGGAAGTGCAGTGTACAAGAACCATATCTCTATCTTGACAAGTTATTGCCAAGAACAATATCTCTATTTTAGTTGTTTTTTTTGCAAAGTATTATGTTACTACAAACGTCCTCAGTTTATAAAGCAGTCTTCGGGGGGGGGGGGGGGGGGTATTAATCACATTTAGTGATAGGTCTAGTTAATTTGGAAGTTATATACACCTAGAATTTTGCTTTTAAATGCACCTATCAAAAGATGAATTTTGGTATTAACATAGCAAATAGTGATTTTATTTTTAATGTGGTTAAGAAGTGGCTCACACTGTCAGTCACCATTTGGGTCCTATGAACAAATTCTGTGGTTCAGTTTGTGACTGTGAAAGTTTACTGAAATTCATACAGATTATAATAAGATTATTAGCTCACCATTGTCTAGTGGACCTCTACCAAGATTGTTCAAATTATATCCCTGGTACCAACATTGACCCCGCCCTTGTATTGGAAAAAAAATAAAAATCTTGTCTAAAACAATAAGCCCTAGAGCTTTGATATTTGGTATGTAGCATTGAATAATGGACCTCTACCAATTTTGTTCAATTTGTGCCCCTGGGGTCAAATTGACCACACCTGGGGCTCACTTGTTTCTTGTATACTTATACGTTTGTGGAAAACTTTAAAAACTTTTCTTGTTTAAGCTACAGCAATGAAAGTTGAACATGTATAAAGTTTTGCATTGTCTGACCTTGACATCAGTCCCACTTTTCAGGTTTTTAAGTTACAGCAACAAAATTTGAAACATATGCATGGTTTTGATAGCAGATTTTAACCTTGATCTTGGCATATTGACCTACTGTCACATGAAAGAAATTTTACCCATGGTAGTACAGTGGTTTCCGTTGAGCGATAAAGGGGCCATCATGGGTCTCTTGTTTTTAGCTCACCTGGCACAAACTGCCAGGGTGAGCTATTAGGATCACTCACCGTCCGGGGTCCGTCGTACGTAGAACGTTGTCCGTCTGTCCACCATTTCCTTCAAATGACATCTCCTCTGAAATCACTGGGCCAATGTTAATGAAACTTTGCAGGGATGTTCTTGCATGAAGCTCTATCAAATTTGTTCAAAGAATTCCATTCCATCCAGAACTCTGGTTGCTATGGCAACAAATAAGAAAAACTTTAAAAATCTTCTTCGCTGAAACCACAAGGCCTAGAGCTTAGATATTTAGCATGTGGCATTGTCTAGTGGACCTCTACCAAGATTGTTCAAATTATGACCCCCGGGTCAAAATTGACCCGCCCGGGGGGGTCACTTAAGTTTACATAGGCTTATATAGGAAAAATCTTCTTCTCAGAAACCGCGAGGCCGAGGGCTTAGATATTTGGCATGTACAAATGCCTAGTGGACCTCTACCAAGATTGTTCATATAATGATCCATGGGTCAAATCGGACCCTGTCCGAGGGGGGTCACTTGATTTTACATAGGCTTGTATAGGAAAAACATTATAAATCTTCTTGTCTAGAAACCACAGGGCCTAGAGCTGAGATATTTAGCATGTAGCATTGCCTTGTGGACCTTCACCAATATTGTTCAAATTATGACCCCAGGGTCCAAATTAACCCTTCCTTGGAGTTGGGGAGAGGGGTCACTTGATTTCACATAGGCTTATATAGGGAAAACCTGGGCCCACAGGCAGAGCTTAGATATTTGGAATGTTACTAAGCATTGTGTAGTGGACTTCTACAAATTATGTTAAAATCATGACCCCTTGTATTATAGCCAGTGGTAGTCAGGTGAAGGATATAGGGCCATCTTGGCCCTCTGGTTTATACTAGTTATTTTTTCATTATTTGCAGTATGACTTTGTCCCTGGGTCAGAAGCTGATGAATCAGAAGTTGTGCCCAAGCTGGTAAGAATTTCTTTCATAGTGGAGATTATTATAAGCTTATCTGAGAAGAAGTGCTAAAGGGTAAGTATTGCGACTGTTCCATAATTATAAATATTTATTTGTACTGGTTTCTTTGTTCTATTGAATGATTTGAGAACATCTTTCTGGTATCATGTTGTTCATTATAAGTTTTAGCCAGAATAAGTTATTGCAAGTTGATTTTTCAAAACCCATCTACAGTGGCAAAGACACCACCAAATCAAACTGATTGCCAGTTTCAGTGTTCTATGAATGCTACACTGGGTTGATAAACTTGAAAACAATAATTATTCTTCTGTATCTGTTGTTTCCAGAGGTATACAGGTGGATCCGGCCATTTTTTTCTATGTATTTAATTAGATATTACCTTGGTTTACTTGAGCATCAGTAATTAGACAACAGTGGACTTGCCAGTTACAAATAATTTTTTAACTATTTTACCTGCAACAAGTTTGAAATAGAATTCACTTACAACAACTTTAATAAGATCAGAGAGAGAAAACAGGAAGACATACTCAAACTGAGTCACTTTGTTTAATCATAGGAAGGTTTTCTACAAGTGAGAACAGTGCAAAATGTTTTGATTGTGTACTTATTGCCTAGGGTTTAGATAACAGTAACTAGAGAACTCAGATAATCTTGTATGATGTTGAATGTCACTAAATACACCTTCATTTTTTCTGTAATGCTAATTTTATTTAGACAAAATCTTCATATTTATAAGATCTATTATAAGTTCTAACTCCTATCCTGCGGATGTCAGTCTATCTGTTTGGTGTTCAGAATTTGCTTCAATTCCCATCTTTTCATTAACCTTTCATTGGAATTCTACCAAACTTAGTTTAATGCATCCTACCATTGAGCTCTCTAAAATGTGTTAAAATGGTTCAGGCTGACTGAACAACTTAAAGTGCCAAAGGTAAAAATAGAAAGTGTTCTAAAAAACATTCTTGTCCAAAACTATAAGGCACAAGGCTTAGATGTTTGGTATGTATCATTATCATAGACAGTTATGGATACTAAAAGAAGAATGAAAATTACCACTAAGTAAATGCAGTTAGAAGTGGGATATTGTTACGTTTTGTTGTGACCAAGCTTGGGGCTAGAGCAATTTGGTGGTTCATATCTGGGAGTTAAAATCTGTGTTCTTAATTTCACTTTGACCTTGATGATGATCTTGTGATTAAGGCTATCTCGGGTGAGTGATATAGGGCTATCATGACCCTCCTAGTTTATATTTTCAATAAACATGTAGTGGTTGTTAAATTTACAGTTAGTGCTTCATAATAACATACAAATGTAGATATATAATACAAAATGCCATATCTGTAGTAAGGGAGTTGGGGATCATATTGATGATAAATGATAATTAAATAATTTAAAAAAAACTCAGTTATGAAGTGCCTTCCAGAGTTGGGATGTATTTTAAATAGATAGCCTTAAGATTAATGGTATTTTTACATGTTGTACAGCCTTTCTGATGTTTCCTTTTTACTTCACTGTTTCAGGATATATCAGGGACATTACATGAATCCAGACTCCACCACAGCTGATAGATGTGAAGGTTTGTTGCTGGCTGTAGAGTCCGGTAAAGCGCATCAGTTTACAGGAATGAGTATTGATGACATTGATTTAGATTGTAAGTGTTTACTTCCACGTTTGTTTTAGATGACTTGTGCCAAAGACTCAAGATGAGCTTTAAGGATCTTTGAATGTCTGTGGTTCTTTCACTATTCAGATTTTAACCCTCTAGTATGAATATTTCTAAAGCAATCTTTAAATAAAACTTGAACATGATGTATATAGCTACAAGATCTTGCAGAAGATTGACTATAGGTGTGATGGGATTATAACTTCAAAAGTGATCGATGTAACAAATATTGCGCCATTGGATGTTGTCCCGTGTCCTTCTGTCTGTCTGTCCGTCTGTCCTTAATTAAAAAAAAAAAAAAAAAAAAAAAAAAGGGGGAATGGTTAAAGAAATTTAATAAAAAGAAAAAAGGTAAGGAGGAAAAAAAAAAGGTCAAAAAGGAAAAAATTTTTTTTTTTATTTTTTTGTTTAGACATTTTAAAGCAGCCATAGCCAAACTTGGAGGAAATATGTATTGCCACAAGGTCTCAGTTATGCTTGATAATAGTCATGATCGGACCAGAAATTGTCCAGGATGTACTTTAGCTTTTTAACCTTAGTGAAGATGCATTATTTGAGCAGTTTCATCTTAACTTTGATGGAATGTAAATGCTAGTAGCCAAGTATGATAATTGGCACTACCATTCCAGAAATTGGGTCATACTGTAGGAAAACCTGCACGTGTTTTAGCTTGTCTAGACATTTTGAAACTACATTTTGATATGGTATGTCTGATAAAAGGAAAAAATAAAGAAAACACTGTCAGACATTCCTGAAATTTTGTTAAACACCAGCATTTTGTGTAAGACTATTAAGACAGTTTGTCAATGTTTACTCATTCTCTGCAATAACAACTGTTTCAGTACTTCCTGATGTGGTTGATGATGTCACATTGGCTGAATTGAATCGGACAGAATTGGATGATGGTGAATCAAAAGATGGTGAGAAAGTCACTTAATTACTTGAAGCTATGATCTAGATTTAGTAAATTGTTAGATTGAATTTTCTTTGTCTCAAATCTAATAGGGAACTGTCATTCTCCCAGATTTTTTTGTTTTTGTTTTTGTTTTATAAAGATAATTATTAATTCTCAATTATAAAACAAGTAGATCTACGTGTATGACATAGCATAAGAGTGGGTACTACAAAACATTAAGGCAAGTACCAGTAAGCTCGAGCTAAAGGGTCAAAGATCACGGAAACCTAATCTCTTTAACTCTGTGGTGAATCTTCTTCAAATGCTTAGAACGTCAAAAGAAAATGTAGAGCCTAAATGTCAAGACTGGATAAAAGATCAGGACACTACGTCCTGAACCAAGTAATTATCTGGAATGCAGTGCAGTATAGTCAAAATGCTGCATTATGAATACATTCTGCATCTTAACACAATTCTATGGACACCTGTCTAGTTCAAACTACAGCACTTAAACTTACGATATGTACAATTTTGCAAACATCTGTCAAAATTTCACTCAACAAACTTCGATTATTACCCTTTAACCAATTCTTGGTTTTCAAGCAACAGTTTTGAAATTTTGACCATGTGTACAGAAAGGGTGGACAAAGATTGAATATGTGATCTTATGTCACGTATCCTTGACCTTGTCAGTGAAAGCAATAATTGCTCTTTAAAAGATAAACATTAACAATTTCATGCAAGCAATTAAATTTCAGATTTCCTTCAGAATTTGTTGTATTTGAAAAGAATTTGAATTGTTTTAAATACAATCATATGGAGGAAAACACTTTTATTTAGAAGCTGAGAATGATGAAGAGCTGCACCATGTGCCATCTATAGACACAGAACCATCCACTTCCACCTGTGTAAAAGAGGCATTTCCAGAACCTCAGTGTAAGTTGTGTTAAGTTTTTCCATTCAAAAGATAAGGAGAGCTGTTCTATACTCACATTTGTGTTGGCACCTCATTTTGGGAAAATATTAAGCTGAAAGTTGAAGTGATTTGAATATTTGGGCACACTGTCTTATGGACAACCTTTCAAGACAGTTGAGAAAGAACTATTTGCAAGTTGCCATTATTTTAAAACTTTTTTTTCTTCTCTGAATGCATTAGTCCAAACTTGCTCATAAAATTATAAATATTAATTCATAAGCATGTTAAAAAGGTATTGATATAAGAATAATTTAGCTGTACATGATATAAATGAACTGGGGGGGGGTATTAAACACAGAGTAAATGTTTACGTTATTATAACCCCACTTACATGTAGGTTGGAACTATACAGGATTCACGCATGTCTGTTTGTTGGCAGGTTGGTCAGTCCATATTTTCATTTTCAATGTAATTTTGAAAAGGCTTGAAGGATCTCCATATAACTAAACCAAATGTCCTCCATGCCCAGATGTGTCAGTAATATAACCCATGCCCCTTGCTCAAACGTCAAGGTCACAAACTAAGGTCAACTATTATTTGTTTCCTGTCTAACTTTTTAACAGCCTTTGGAAGGATTTCAACACAACTGCACTCAAATTTCTCAAAGACCAGATAATATGTTAGGAATATTACCAATGCAACTTACTCAAAGGTCAAGCAAGGTCACAAATGAAGGTCATGAAGATATCCCATTCAGGTATGTTGGACAAAAAATGATGGATATAGATCTATATTTGTAATACCATTTGAAGTCTGTATCAAAACACAAGCAATACTTAAAGTCCCAGGACCACAATTACAAGTGGCTCTTATTCTATCGAGAAAGATGTCTTACTGGCAGAAATGACCTTCATTTGTCCGAAAAACATTCGCTTTGGTACATGTTATAAATATTGAGCGGTATTTTTTTTTCAATGATATTGCAAAAAAATAAGAAAGGCTTTCAGGCAACTCTTTTTCATGAAGAATCTACTGGAATACCAAAGAAAGGCATGTGTCTACATTGTTTTAGAGAGAACAGAACATGGTTCTATATCATTATCCTGTCAGTAAATTTATTTTACTGTATCAGTAAAATCTAAGTGATCCTAGAACTTTAAATATTCAACTTTGTGTATTACAACATCACATGCCCAAAGCCCATTTTCGTTGACAAAGTGATGCATGGCGTTATTAATCATGTCTGTGATAGCTCTTTCTAATTTAACACACTTTTTGAAGATTGCTTACCAACCTCATTTGCTTTGAATGAATTAAATAAATTAAAGTAAAGCTTACTGCATAGTTTTGATGGACATACTTATAATGCCTGAATTATAATAATAATAATCTATAATTTAAAAATTACAAGACCTGGATGGTGTACCGTATGCCAAAAACAAAGTTAACCGAAGAATCTAATGGTTTGCTTTAGTTGAGTAAGAAATAAAATCACTTTATCTCACCTATGAGATACATATTTCTGCTAATGTTTCTGGTTCAAATTTAAAAGAATTGAATTGAAACATAGCTATTAGATTAGGCTGTTGTTTCTTCAATGATATTGATTTGAAGTGTTTGTTGTTTTTAGTTCACCTGACACATTGTGCCAGGATGAGCTTTTAGGTTGGATGATTGTCTGTTGCCCGTCTGACCATGAACTTTTTGCTTCAAAAGACATCTCCTGTGAAATAACTGAGCCACTGTTGATGAACAAGACAGTGATGCTCCTTGCATAAAGCTCTACCAAAAGTGTTCAAAGAAATTCATTCCATGCAGAACTCAGGTTGCTATGGCAACAAATAGGAACAATTTTAAAAATCTTCTTCTCTGAAACCAAAAAGCCTAGAGCTTAGATATTTAGCATGTAGCATTGCATAGTAGACCTCTATCAAGATTGTTCAAAATTGACTCTGCCCGGGTGTCTTCTGATTTTACATAGGCTTATATAGGAATACTTATTCTCTGAAACTGCAAGACCTACCAGGTAAAGCTTAGATATTTGGCATGTAATATTTCCTAGATACCAAAATTGTTCAAATCATGACACCTGGGTTGAAATTGACCCTGCCCAGGGGTCACTTGATTTTACATAGGTTTCTATAGGAAAAACTATAAAAATCTTCTTTTCCAAAATCACCAGGCCTAAAGCTAAGTTATTTAGTATAAAGCATGGTCTAGTAGACCTTTACCAAGTTTCCTGGTGTCAATATTGGCCCCACCTAGGGGGCACTTGTTTTGC
>JAFMSR010002365.1:0-25027 GCA_022818135.1 Saxidomus purpurata
ATTAAGACGAAATACGATGTCGTTCGGTCGACTTCGCCTGAAGAAACTGTTTTTGAAGTATTTAAAAAAATACGGCGTGCTTAAAGTTAAAGAATGTCTGCCATTTATTTAGTATTTCACTGGTTGACCGGGTAATATTTTGTTTCCCTCAGCATGATTGTTTTTCATCTACATCTTATATGACTGTTTTCATGAACATATTGAGAAAGGAATGAACAAACCAACTCGATTAGACAGTATATCATCCGCAAACATCTCGGCGTTTATCCCCGAAGGAGCTTGCTCACGACCATTGATTGTGTAAACCTTCCCCGTTGATCTGCAACCAAGGTCTTCATGAGTGACTTAATCAGTTTGCAATGGTATACAAATGCACCAATAAACAGTTGCCTTTTTGATGCAACAACAGACAGTGATGCTGTATAACGTTTTAGAACACATGTGTAATATAAACGATTTATAAGTTTGATCGAAATCGGAATTAAAGCATTCCAAAACGACATGATATTTGCATTCAATGTAATATTCATTGCCCATTTCGAGGCCAACTTATCCTGTTAATAAAGTATCTATATAATAGTACTGATATTACCTTTGATAGTATGTAATGAAAGCTCCTCCCCCGATTCCACAACTGTGAGCATTAACAACACCAGAGCATAGAATGGCAGCTATAGCGGCATCAACAGCGCTTCCTCCTTGATCCCTCATAATGGACCTGAGAATAGTGATACCTACGATTAACCTCTTCCTATATAAAAGGTTTCTATATGAATTATGTAATGCTCCCTTTATCAATACCATTTAGTGATATTTTGACAACCGTCTACTGGAAGGGTTTTCTCTTTTTCATCGTTCTTCCGTCCGTTAGTATCTTTACAACACAAAGCAGTAGGACAAAAACAAGAAAAAAGCACAATAGGAAATGAGAGCAAGCGGGGAAACAAAGAATCTGTTTTTATTTATTGTGATATTGCTAAATAATAGGTGCCGAAATAATGAAATATGACCTACGTTCCTATCTGAGAGCTTTCCGGTGAATCTGCGGCCACAGCTGCATGTTCGTAGCTGCATTCTTCGTACGTCGACATCTTGCTGCAGAAAACAGATCAATGTGACGTCATAGAGTTACTAGTACTAATATCGGCTCATGCGTTTTGCATCAAACTATTAAAGTTATATTACCCTTCAAGACTGCTCAAACTGGATAATAGTTCTTAAACACAACGAATGCTTTAAAACATGAAAATTAATAATACTTATTATAATTATTTCCGTATAAGATAGAAATGAAATTAAATCTTGTAAGTAAGATGTAGGTTTTCATTATTTTCAACAGAAATAATTTTATTATCCCGATATATCCGAGTGATCTATTAATGTTGTAACTTTAATTGTATCAATTTCACACAGCTTTAACAAAACAATAAATAAGAATAAGTAAGTTCAAACAACAAGTACAAACACAAAAAAATGAATACAGAGAAATATATTTGTAATAAACGGCGCGTACAAAACATATACATTTCATTTATGTATTTAAATATGCTAAATGTCTTAAATCATAATTATTTTGACGGCAACAGCATGTGGTCTTCTGCATGTATGCAGGTATATCTCCATAGTCACAAAATCTTGCCGCTTAATATAAACGTCTTGTCGGAAACCTGTTTCAGTTTTTAATTTTCTCTCAGACTAGCTTCTTTCAAAATATATTTAATTGCAATCATGTCTGTAGTTCTGATAAAAAATATGAGAAATGTTCTCATTGTTTTCTTGATCAAATTATTAATGTTGCATAAGAGATATAGTCTAGTCTCTACAAATGTTTTAAAGGTGATCTATGCATTTTCTGTAACATACAAAATAAAAGGAAAAAAAAAGAAGAAATGCATGCAAACAGTTTAAACGTGCATGCACATAACATTTTCAGCTTTAGGTTTTAACTTCTAATTAATTTTCAATGTTCTGTATTAATTTAACAGCTTTATTATGAAACTATTCCTTAAATTTATCCTAGTTTTGGGGCTTCGGTGTAAAGATTAGCATTTAAGCTGTGAGTATACTTTATTATACATGAAGTCTATAATTCTCTATAACTTGAAATAACAATTTCATGTTTTGGCCTTATCTGATTAAAATAATGTAATTTTTGTAATTTTATAATAGTGTACCTCTTTGATTAACGACGTTTATTTTCGTTTTATGTAACTAAAGATGATTTCATTCAGCGTATTACCGTAATAATTCTACAGTATATCCATCCTTTTATAACGCTTTACCGAACTTCTGTCTTAAAGAATGGGTCTTTTGCAAATAAACATTGATAAAAGAAATAGGAAGCCTCTAATATGTGCATCCCAAAATTTAGCAAAACCAACATTTCTTTTTGCCATCATGATGTGTACATGAACTTCACCTTTAATGTCTTTAAAATTCCAAAGATTTTATTTCTTTTTCATATCTACCACATGTTAAAGCTGCTCGCTCTCAGATTTTGGTAAAAAAATGAAGTTCTTCAAATAAAGATATGTCAAGAGTTATGATGCATTAGTTATGGATGGATAGCAGATATGAAAATGTGCAGATTAGTTAAAATGATAATGATACATTTTATTTTGGGACGGTGGTGTATATTGCATGTACATTTTCAGAAAATTATGCATTTCATTTCATACATTTATAACCACATTCGTCCTCAATGTGGCAAATGTTTCTTTTTGCAAATGCATGTGATTGCATTAATAAGTTATCCTTGTACACTGTTTTGAATTGTATGTGTTTTTACAAAAAGAAGAATATTTATCGTTTTAGTCAAAAGGTTATTACATGAACAATCCTTGTAAGCAGATTTTATACCACGATGGCTGCCGGTCTTGTTCAAACTACCAACAATGATTACATGAGAAATTGGCAGGAAACAAACCTTCATTCCCGCAGGTCTATGTTTTGTAAATTCATAGTCT
This sequence comes from Saxidomus purpurata, assembly GCA_022818135.1. Classification (NCBI taxonomy): domain Eukaryota; kingdom Metazoa; phylum Mollusca; class Bivalvia; order Venerida; family Veneridae; genus Saxidomus; species Saxidomus purpurata. The sequence continues at coordinate 2,967 of JAFMSR010002365.1, forward strand.
GCCTCTTTTTAACTGATCACTTTTTCGCTTGTTTGTTTCCCATCTTGAAAATCGGTCTCACTTTCAACATTTTCCGAGAACATACCACGTGTAAAGGGATAAGCCGAATATGAAAAAAGTACATACTAAATTCAATCCAATAATTATGTAAAAATTCAGGACTGTTGTAGCTTTTGGATTATTCTGTGACTATTGTCAGTTTATATGAAAGCTGTAGCGTAACCGATGTTATGAATAAGGTAGTATTAAAAGTAAGTAAACGGTAAGTCCACAGAAGTCAATGTTTATACACCTGCTACAGGTATAAAAAACGGTAAATTACATATTAAATAAAGGTGTCATAATATCTAAAAGGAAGGGGGCTATCACACCTACGACATTTTCATGAATAGTCACCGCGTTCGAAGTATTTAATGTTGAATTAAACGGTGCTCAAACTGCAGGACGTTTATTGGCGAGGTATACGATTCAGGTTTGTTGTAAGTTAGATCCGTTGTAGTATACATAGTATGACCAAAGAACATGGGATTGTGTCGAACTTCTGTGTGAACATCATGCTTACCTGATTCACGGGTTGTTTGTAAATGATAATTTGTCAAACAATTCCTTTAGGCTGAACTGCGACTTGAGGCTGCTTTTTGGTCGTTTTGAAACGATTTGATTTTATACAAAAATATCCCGTAGCTTGATTGTTTGGAAAGTGAGTGAAGATTTTGTTACATTCGTGGAGAAATGTACATGTAGTACGTGTACAGTTACTGCTACCCACTTCAGGTTTGTGGACTAAGGTACATAGACCAAGTATACATCAATGGAAAGCAACTTCCAGGCACTAGAATAATCTTTGTCAATTCATTTTCTCCACTAGTTTCACGTTTAAAGATACATATGAAAAATACTTGCTGAAAAATAAGACCCACAAAGGGATCATGGTCGGTGTAACTGGAATGATTAGAGATACATAAAAAGGTGAAAAGGCTACCTATTTATCACTCAAATAATCATTATTTTGTTGCTATAATTATGCGCGCCGATAATGTGCAAATGGTAAGTTAAATTGTGTCTAATGTCGACATGGTGTGCGGACTGAATTACGTTTACGGACAAATGTTTAAAACGTGATCGTCTGTTTGATATCATTACAGGAAAAAATATATCAATGAAATGAAATATATGTTGTAGGTATGTTGACCTTATCTAACGAGAAAGATTGCTTTTATTACTCGAACATAGTTTATGCGACATTAATGTCTTCAAGAGAAAAGTTATCTTGTATCACCGAAGCAGCTACCGTGAAAGAATAACTTGTGTCATTTCCCCCTTCCAAGCAGTGTTATAAATTCCGTGTGAACGGCAAAACACCTGTGCTTGAAACGCATGCATTCTTTAACATATGTACATTGCCATGTAATCAGCTTTAACTAGTCTTATTTTATTATCAATATCCCACCATCAATTGCTTTACTAAATTGAATACTTTCTCTGACTTTCTATCAAAATTAATTACATTTATCAAATGGAAGTGGCATTCCTTTCCGGTGTATATCCAAATAAATGATGTCTCTTTTGATAAAATTTATTGGCCATATTTTCTCATTTTTATCAATACAGACATGAATATCATATTGAAAAAATCCAGTGACACACTGTTTAATCTTCCAAGAAGATAAGTGAAGAGTATCTAAAATTTAACTATCAATTTATTTGAAAAAAATATCCTATGCATTCTTGTCTTGAATTTTTCCTACAAAAAAAATAGATTCACAGAAAAGAGCTGACCATCTTTGTCTCATAGGTAGTATTGCTCCGCTGGTATGTAATTGGACTGTTTTCTTCCCCGTGAAGTGAGTAATTTGGTTTGATTGGTTGAAGTACAGAAAATCCATACTTAAAAATGAGACGCACTGAGATTTTCCATACAAAAGCGAAGTCGATTATTCACCACTTGCTTAAAACTGTAAGCATCACAAATTTCGGGACAATGATAATAATGCAACATTTCTGTTAAGTAAAACAACTACATCAAAAATGTTATGCTCATAAAAATAGTAATGATTTTGAGGCATTAACTTAAAAGTGACATTATGCGCATCTTACTGAACACAGTGTATGTTGGTGACAGTTTTATAAAAGTAATATTTGGTTGCTGTGCATTTAAATGTGTTAAATTAATGATAATGACGGATTAATATTTGAAGTTGGTGCTTTAGAAATAAAAAAATGGACAAATAAATAATAATAATTCCTTTCTTGGCAGTGATCTCCCTTGTGTTATAAGTGTATATGCCGGTAGATATTTCGGCAATGGAAGGGAAGCAACTCCTGCATGCCGTTGTTTATTTCTTAAATTGACTCTCCCCGTCAAAATAGGAAAAGTAATATTTGGAAAGTTATTATTTCGTACCGGTAGCAGGAAGAGTTTGTTGAATTGGGTTAAAAGCTATTATTTCCTCTACCCTTTGTACATACACCTATTTCAGATGTATTTTTACGTGAAAAAAATGTGCATAATTCTACTTTAATCTGTACTTTGACATTGATGACAGCATTGACAATAACGTGTTGATGATATAAAGACAAAAGACAGGCGGTGCCATTTAGTTCTTTTGTATTTAACAGCGCCTAATTAAAGACTACACAACTTCACAACTTCATGATTGTTACTTCCTAAATTACGATTTCAGTTTTATGATTCTAACTTCCATTAGTTCAAATTGTAGAATTAACGATTTAACTTAATGGTTTCAATATTTGGACTTAAACTTCACGAATTAATACACAATTTAAACTTTTATAATTTATGGTTCATAGTTTTATATCGTAAACGTGATGTTGCAGCGACCAAAGATGTAAACACATACATTTATAATCGTTAATTCATAAATTCGAAATAACATTGTCATACAAGAAATTTTATTTAAAGTCAAAATATTTTTGTAAATAAACATAATCCATGCAAGCAATTTGCCGACTAAATAACGATTTTCTTAACATTAAGCACATTTTTAAACAAAACAAATACCAGTAGGGGAGATGTAAGATGCGTAAGAATCGTTTGTTAAAAGCAAAACAATTTACAAGCAACTTAAAGCTAGGGTATATATCAAGTTAAAACACGACATTCAGGCATGTAATGAGCTGAACTAGAAGCAAGGCGATTGAGATCTAAAAATAAACAGAGGCTACACAGCACACTGTGGAAAATAACAATGCGAATTTAGATTATTCGTGAAGTTAAATTTTGAAAAATGATATTGTGAAGTGTGACACATTCAAGAATGAAATGACATAGTCAGTCTAACCATTTTTTCACAACAGTTTTACATGGTTTACACCATACAAGACAGAGAATGTACATACTGGTCTGGCTTTTTTATCTTTGAAGAGAAAACAATCCCCGAGCAATCTCGTTGTTTGTCTTCAACTTTTCAGAGTTAGCATGACTATGAATGCCTTATTTTCGCATATATAACTTCAAATTTATCTAACTGCAAGTGTACCTTTGCCGTTCTGTTCTATAAATCTGCCGCCCTTACTCTTCTCAGCCGCCTGGATCTTGATCAGAACGCAAGTCTACCTGTCTACTTGTCTTTCGTCTTATCAGTTGTTAACATCAACATAAACTACTTTTGCCTCCATTAGCTCTATCCGCACACTTGTTATTGTCTGAAGGTGTCCCTGTTCATTAAATGCTTACACTAATGTAGGAATTATGGATACTCCTGAATAGATTATTTTATATTTGAAATCGAAATATACGTAAAAATGGCAATGATACCTTATATTTAGTTTTGAAAGAGTAAAATCCAATTAAAACCCTTATGTATCTGCTCTAAACTCTGTATGCGCGATTATTAACGTAAATAGCCTAGTTCCCTTTGCAACATCTTCGGTTGAGAACACTCGATTTATAATCGGATGTGCTCAATGATTCGGTAGCTTTCTATGAGCCGGGTGTCTGTATTATTCAAAAGGTCTGTTAAATAGTATTATAAAAGTTACTGATTCATTCCTAAAGTGTGTAAGGTTGAAAGCGTTAGATGTAAGATGTCGACAATTTAACAGCCTCAATCTTTGGCCTCTTTTTATACGGCACTCAGAGTTTTATTAACAATACAATTACGCTGAAATCCCATTTCATTACGTTCAGGGTTCTGATGCGCATTAATCAACCAGAGAAACCGTAGCCCCGAGACATTAATGATAACATTAGACCCATTGGCATTACATTAAATTTTTGAGAGTTCTTAGAAGACTTTCTGTCTGAAATATCATAAAATAATTAGTATTCATGTTTGACAACTATTCTCACCGGCAAAAGAAACGCAACTTTATGCACCCGATTAGATGATGGTCGGTACTGAGAAATAGTCATTCGGGCACAAATTGAATGAAAATATTTATGAAAAATTGTATGCTTACTTTTTTATATAAATGATAACAAATTGAAAAGGTTGCGAATCTTTTGTCTCTGAATATACTACTCTCTGACATTACCGACTATTCAGTTACAACACAGTTAAGTAAGTGTTTTATTTCATTTGTTTGCTTGAAAATTGACTTCTTGGTGCTTTTAAAGGGAGGTAATAAATTTTCATGATAACATGTACTGACTTTTAGCTGTAGTTACATGTATAAGATATATAACTTGAAATGTGTTGTTACAATCGTGTTTACCCCACCAAGTTTTGAACACATTAATTTACATTGACTCAGTCAGATGACCGATGAACTTTTCAAAGCACGGGTTTCTAGCCCTATCATTAATTTTTATGTTTGATTATTACATATTATCTCTTTGCCTTTTTATTGAAATTAGAAATTTCGATATGTCAATCAATGTCATTCAGTTTGTATTCTAAAGTAAGAAAATTTCGATTTATTTTTCCAGTTTTTCTGTCCCACATAAGGTAAAGCAAAACTTTTGATTACAGTTGTTTTGCCTAAATGTTTCAGTTTTTTGTGCTCCTATTGTTTTAAACAATTTTTAAAGTTTAGAAGTTTTGGTTCTATGTAAAATTGGTATTATGTTCTGTGTTGTTAGTGAAATTAAAGCCTAGTGCTGATTCTGAGGTCAATTTAATTTTTTTTATTATAGCAGTACCTCAAATGTGTGCTCCTAAGAAATATTCGTATTTGTAGAATTATTGGAATTCAATTTTAGTCCTGATACGTAATCACAATGTTTTAAAACTTTTAGTTTTATTTTTCCGAAACATTCTTTTGAAACACTATTTATATATGTTGCGTCATTGGCAAAAAGAGCTTGTTTTATTTCTCTGTTCCATATCACAATGCCTTTAATATAGTTATCATTTTCTATAAATTTTGATAAAAGTTCAATGCAATGAATGAATAGGAAAGATGAAAGAGGACATCCCTGACGAACACCTCGTTCGAAAGGGAAAGGCTCTGATAGGAAGCCGTTGTTTATAACGAAAAATGATTATTTAACATATGTACCCATGAACTTAAAAGACCGAAGATCAGATCAAACCTGGTCAGAGCTGCCTGTCACATAAGACAAGAAGTACATCTAAAACATCTCAAAGAAAAGGGATTTGCAATTTCAGGCTAATATCATTATCTTGTGTACGAATACTAGTTAGAAACAGTCTTAGGGTAAACAAAAGTCAATAATGTTTCCCGTTTAGATTTCCGTAAATAAATCATTTCTTGCTCGACATAATTTACAAGATTGGTTCTTTTTTGTAAATTTCAGTAATAATAGAATTACAATTACATTCTATAATTACGGCTAAATTACTGCACCCTTTGCTGAAAAACTACATTAATATATTTCTCTGCCGTAGTTGTAACCCTTACCCTGCTTGTGGCAGACGGTTCTGCTAGTGTAGATCATGACCAGTCTGCACTAAAATGCTGTGTAATCATGATCAGCACTGTTCGCTACTCACTCAATACATTTTCACCGAATGACTTTGTGAACAATTGACGTTACTCTCCAAATTGAGACATTAACAAGTCCATTTTAGAAATATAACAGAGTAAGAGTAAGTGGCTTTTAATGAATATAATTAAAATCTCGTTAATTTAAAATGGCATAACATAAATTATTAGTCAATTATACAAAATTTAAACTAGTGTTATAGAACAGAACAGAAAATAACAAATGTTCATTTGATTGAAGCATACATGCTCATCATGATAACATACATACGACAGCCACAATAAATATAAACATTATATATAATAGTTCAACATACAATTTAGTTTCGAGAGTGATCTTTTTTTAATATGATTCTACATAAACTAGTACATATATCGGTCTTACTCATGGAATCAGAATATCGATTCTAAGTTTGAAACTTTTCATACAATAGAGTGCCAGTTTGTTCAATACATTTTTGAGACGGTTGTCGAAAGACAGCCGTTCCAGAGGGAACAGAACAGAACAGAAAAGAACAGAACAATATATATATATACGGATTTTGGCGTTACTACATTCCTAAAAACACAAGCAACTCCGTTGAAAGAAATAGATTCAAGCGAAGAAATATCTTCAGTATATTTGCCTTTGAAATCCCCAATTTAACTGCATGTTCGCAGAAATGCAATGACTTACCGACATAACACCTACATGCCACAAAAGTGTTCAATTTTCCGTTGAGACTGCGTATATTTTAACTAAATTAGCATACCGGCAGTTTTTAACCTTTATGGGAAAAATGTACTACACTGGTAAACTTGGAGAACTGTATAGAACATTGTACGCGCGCGTTAAATTGCTATGTGTAGTAGCGTCCTTCGTGTTTGTCTGTTTTGGTGTTTGTTTTGTTTTGTTCGTGCTTTTTTTCTGACAAATTTTATTTAAAGGAACATTGAGACATTAGCTACTGTTACAGACCGCATTTTGTAAAATTATTTATATCATTTATGTCATGAGTACATGCAGATACGTTATCTAAATTTGTTTTGTTAGGCTGCGTTTAGACTGATGTGGCAGATTTTAATTTTGCTTTTAGAAACTGAGAATATTTTGAAATACGCTTACAACCTGTTTTCCCTAAAATGTAAGTGCACTACTCAGGAGATCTGTAGAAACGCTGGGCGCAAGATACGATTTTCATCTAAGTCGTTAAAAATTAATGGTTCTTATTCTAAAGACCATAATACGAGCCTTTATGCGTACCTCAGCCCAAGCTGTAACAGTTGTTGGTTGCTGATTAGAACCAGACGAAACAGAACCGAAAGTATGACAGTCTGACACATTCATGTCAGTACAGTTTCATTAACCGAACTGAAGTCACGTTCGTTATGCACTAACCTCTTCCGATTCGAACTAAATATTAGCAAATGTAAAATATTAATTTTCATCATCAGAACTGAAATCACTTTTAGTATGCATTGACCTCTTCCAGATTGAAATTTACATCAGCACAGGTAAATTTCTATCCGAAGTATTTTAAGAATTTACTTTTTATGAGTAAGCATACTCATTTAGTGTTTGTCTATAATCTCTTTAGTACTACAGTTTGAGCGATGTATTATTGCAAGTTCATTTACAAATTTGTAATCTGAAACACAAGTTTGCGAGAATTGCAGGTTAGTTTTGATTTTCTTGACATTGACCTCCATCTTGTGTTCACATTTTAACGCCTTGGATTTCAGCAGTAAAGTCTATTTTAATTGAGCATTTCAAATCCTACTTTAGTAGTTGAACAAAATTTCACAGAATAAATGAGTGATCATTTTTACGTTTTGGAGTGAACATCTCAGTATATCACTAGGAGTTGAACATTTCAGTATTTCTTGCCTAAACTTAACGTACACACGCCAACACAAACGTCTCACCAGTACTGTCAGTGCTTTGATTATTGTCAGAGTTTAAGATTTACATACTTGGACTTGGATGAATCGAATAGAACCTCGGAATATGCATATTTCTTAATGGTATAGATAAGTTACAACGTATGTCAACAACTGTGTGTCATACAGAATTGCCACGTTCGTTCTAATTGATACGTTTTATCAACACCAATTGCATGTAGTATAAATTAAAATTTGTTTTATTGATATATCAGTATGTATTTACATTAACATCAACGTTGGTGTTCCTAATATCGCATTTATTTTTTCAATTAATATATAGTTGATAAAGATGCTTTCTAGCGGCGGAATGTGCATACATGTATATGCTAATTTTGCAGTTGCTGTTGTCTAGTATCTGTTCCGATTGTCCCGACGACTTCTAACATTTTTTAACCTTGAACTACAATCGGGTAATTATAGCTTGAATTTATTTGCCCAAATACTGTTATGATGTGATCCAATTTTACTTGTTTCACTACTGTTTGATGAATGTCAGATAGTTGCATATATGTTATCATATATCAGTAAGTCATATTAGTTGAATTACAACCGTTTTATTTCAGAAGTTCTGTTCTTAAAGTGTCACATATGATACATGATAAAAACAGTAGAACTAAAGACATTAGTAGGAGAGAAATGGGTTCAGGTAAAACATTCTTTCCTTATATTCTTCGAAGGTCATGGTAACTTGTAATGTTTGTCACTAAAGTAGTATGTTCGTTTTCTTAACTCAATTGGCAAATGTTTCAAAAGCGCTCAGATGTAACGCTTGACATGATTGTCTTACTGGGAAAAGTCATCGAACAATTTTCTGACAAAAGTTTTATATTTACATTGTGTAAAATAAAAAAGTTATCGAATCCTTCGAATTTGGCCAGGGATGGACCGAGTATTGGGGGTTGGTACTTGAGTAAGTACTGAGTACTAGATGCTTGAGAAGTACTCGAGTATACTCGCTTTTGTGTTTGTACTCGACTAAGTACTGAGTACTATTTAAAGTACTCACGAGTACATTTTTTGAATTATCATCATATGATATTAAAACTGTCTGAATGAAATGCGGACAGTGACATTACTGATATATTCAAGTACAGGTTTACAACTAAAACTACAAATTGGTCTACATATCTTGAGCAAGTTACTTTGTTAGCTTGCTTTAGCTTAAATACCATTTGAAGCATGGCTTCTACACTGTATTCACCAATTTGTGAAAATGAAGTATGCTTGTTTGTTAAGGTGATAACACCATGATAATTGATTGTTATTAGCAAATTGCAATTAACACCGTCCATTTGCATTTGAGCCTTTCCAGAGGGTCATATATTCGGTTAAGGGGATTTAACCGAACAGTTCAACAGATAGAAAAAAATGTTATTTTGAACGAAAATACAGATATCCATAAAAAACCTTGTTTTTTCTCGGTAACTGCTTATATCATATGTTACAAACGCCTAAGCCGAAATCGGCATAGCCACGGAATACAAATTTATTTAGAACATTTTCCTGATATTAGAAGTAGAGAACTGATGGTCCAAAATACCGCACGGGCGGTAAAACAGTCCAGATCTTGAAGTACGTTTGGAGGTAAAACAGTCCAAGTCGTAAAATACATAAGGATGTAAAACGCATCGGGTCGTAAAAGTGCACTGGTGCCTAAAGTAGATATATACAAGGACGTGAAACACACCGTGACTGACTTTATTGTTTAAATTACAGCCACCTGGAGTGTAATGTTAAAATAGTTGATTTGTAATAATCTCATTGCGCCCTAGTATTATAAATAAATTATGAAAGATGAATAAAATAATATATTAAACAAACAAAAAACATCAAACTGTTGGGAAACAATCATTAAGGATTCTTTCAGCACCACTTCCTGAAAGTGTCGCAGAGCAGCTGAAAGAGGAAAGGTATTTTTTTTAGATTTCATAAAAATAAGTGTGAAATATTATACAAATACATCAAACAGTTGGGGAACAATCATTATATCAATTTCGACTATCACAATGAAAGGTTCTAAAGAGGATGCGTTAAAAAAATATTACTTTAAATCTAAAAATGCGGGTGCTTTTGCTGGTCCGAGTAAACTTTTTTGAGTACTAAATAAGAAATAGCCTGGAAAATTTTCTTAAAACTTCATAAAAAAATGGATTAAAAATCAGGATGCTTATGCTTTGCAAAAACAAAGACGATATAAATTCAAGATAGCTCAAGTTCGTGTGTCATCTATTGGAGAACAAATAGATGTGGATCTGTTATCCATGTTGAACCTAACTGAATATAATGATGGTGTTAGATATCTACTATGTGCCATTGATATCCTGTCTAGGAAACTTTGGGTAGAGCCACTTAAAGATAAGACTGCAAAAACTGTTTTAAGTGGCATAAAAACAATCTTGGAAGATATGACTCCTTTGAAAATTCAAAAAGTGCGTGCAGATAAGGGAAGCGAATTCGTGAATAGGTGGTTTAAAAAAAATATGAAAGACAATGATATATACCTTTTTGCAACAAACAACGCTCCCAAGAGTAACTTCGCAGAACGAGTTCAACGAACTTTGAAAGAAACATTGTATCGAATGATGAGACACAATAGAACGTATCGCTATATTGACGACCTAGAGAATGTTGTGGCGAGTTACAATGCCACACCCCATCGTAGTTTAAATTTAATGGCGCCAAATGATGTGAACAAAGAGAATGAAAGTGATGTGTGGGCTCATATTTATTTGACAAAATCCAGAGGTGTTAAAAGAAAAGGAAAGCCAAAGTTTCATTTTGAAATAGGGGATCTTCCGCGTTTTAGCTATACCAAAAAACCCTTTCAACGGGCTTACAACGAGCAATACACTACGGAGGTATTAAAAATAGCGGGGCGAATCTTAAAACAGGCTATTCCCATGTATAAACTTACGGATTTAAATGGAGAACGTATTAGTGGATGGTTTCCGCACGGATGGTAAAACGCATCGGGTCATAAAGTACATTGCGACGTAAAACAGTCCAAGTCGTAAAGTGCACTGGTGCCTAAAGTAGATATATACAGGGGCGTGAAGCACACCGTGACTGACTTTATTGTTTAAATTACAGCCACCTGGAGCGTAATGTTAAAATACTTGCTTTATAATGTTACATGTCTCATTACATCCACTACAATAATGTTACAATTGGTCAGATAGTCAGTTGTCATCTTTCGCTAGAGTTCTAGGTTTGAATGCTTTATTTTTCACTACGTTATTTGTTTAACACAACAAATGGTTAATAGTCTAAGAGTAAAGACTAAAGACAAGTATCGTAATAATTATGAGGAAAGATATTGAGGATCACTTAAGTACGTTAAAAAATCAGTTGCAAAATGCAAATACTTCTGTTCGTTAAACATTAACTTAGTTAATATCGAATTCAAATCAGGCGTCAGTAATCATTTTTACAGTCAGTGAACCACTTCTATCTGCTCTATTACACAGAAGGTAAGCTAATATGTTAATATACATATATACAATAGTTTTTATAACAGATTTATATTCTATTTTGCTTTTACAGTATTTGTTACAGATATGATATTTATTTATTTAGATTTGCTTTAAAACTTTTAGCATATCCTTTGTTGTTAAAAAAAGGAACAATAAAAACATATGAAAATGTTTAAAATTTCGTCTTTACAAATACACAGTGATGAACGCCTAAATTATTCTTTCACAGTTCAATAAGTGTAAAATGTAATGCAATCGATATTGTGCTGAAGAAACAGACATTTTACTTTCAAACTCATTTAAAAGAATTAATAATGTGTAAACCATGGTTTTCTTGAATTTGAGCTATATAATGTACGGTCGCATTATTTAGCATTTCAACTAATTCCTTTTATGAAGCCTGGTCACTGGATCAGTTACAATATTTGTAAATGTTATAGATTGGTTTGAACAAGTTCCCTGTAATGATTATATGTATGTAGATATCAATCCCTTGAGAACAGAAGGTGAAATTTCATAAACTAAAACCTGTTTATGTTTAAATCATTCAAACTGTATTGCCAAATAGGAGGGAAAATCAATTTTACCATATTCAGGCATTGTTTGTAACATGAGGAATTTACTAAATTATCAGAGAAATTTACTGAAAACTTAAACCGTTGTTGGATTGAGTAAACATTAACATTAATTATAAATGGAAGCAAAAGTAGAAACTTTCATATTTCAGTGCACAAAATGTGGTTATTACTTTTTGTTTTGGAGAAACCTTTTGCATCATTTTCGAGTATGGCATACACAGGATTATTATTCCAACAAATGCGTATGCTGTGAAGAAATATTTCAAGAAAGAAGAACATTTTAGAGTCATCTTAAACATAATCTAGGGACAAAACTTATGTAGAGCGGAGGACTTTAGAAGCTATAAAAATATAAGCATTATAAATAAGTATAAAATTACAATACTTTGAGTTGATCGACATCTCAGTTACCAATTGGTATTGGAAGAGTTAACACATCATTTTAAAAGGCGATGGATATATTTAGAAAACCCGTAAAATCAAGGAAAAGGACCTTTAAGAGGAAACTTGGTCCGAAATATATATATGCATGGTATTCCTTTTAACGGTTAACCGCAATGGAACCTCATCAGCGTACGTTCCAGACGCCAACATTACTACCGCCTGAAATCTGAGTTGTTTGCGAAGGCGTGACATCGCTATTCGTAATAATTTTTGCAATATTATTTGTTTTCTTATTCGAACGGACGTCCTAGATATCGATACGACATTGAATTGCACAAACAGAATGAAGCATGATGTTCACGTGCAAAATATTGCATCAGAGCTCACGTCAAATTATAGGAAAATTGAAATGTCAAAATGACCTCAACTGAGTGCAACTGAATAGTATAAGTGTACTTATTCTGTGCTGAAAATGTTATAAAAATTGGTTGACTGGTTACAAAGTCACACCAGAAAATAGTCATGCACACTTCCTTTTTTGACTGATACTTTTACATATACAAACTGACGAATTACAAGCCTGTTTCCATTGCAAACGAACGCAACTACCCTGTATCGGTTAAAATCAATATTTTCGGTTTATGCATATCAACGAAGAACACTTAATATCTCTCATTTTTAATTTGGTTATAATCATTTAAAAGCTCTATTAGTCAATCAGTGGTTGGATATGCAAACAGACTATAAACTGGTTGAGTAAACTTTGTCACACAACTGCACATAGGAACTGCTCTAGACGGTGATCCAGAATACACTTTGTCCGATAATGGTTAAATCAATTTTTTTTATTACTGTCGACAACATGCGTTGACGAATTTATGTAAAGTATAAGAAGTCTGAAACTTTTATGGCATAAAAGGTTTGTGTCAGTTACTATTTGCATTGCGGAGTTGCCTGTGGTTTTTAGGAACGTAGTACTTCCGAAATTCATTGATACATTGTCTGTTGGTCTGTGTGTTTGTTGACTCTGGAACGGTAGTCTTTCGACAACCGTCCCACAAACAAACATGGTCCCATTCATAGGTTTTCTGCGTAATATGGTTTTGCAAACTTAACAGGACCTGTTGTTGAACACAATATAACCATATAATTATTATCTTCTTTAGTCAAGTGTTCTGTTCATATGACTAAAGAAGATGACTAACAAAAAAGCAAGGATTTGCAAATTTATTTGTATCGACATGGACTTTTACTTGCATGCATTTTAAATGTACATAGTCTCTCATATATGAAATTTAATGAATTTTACTATGTGTACCATGAAAAGTAAGACTTGTCCTGTACAGTAAAACTTCGATAACTCGAGGTCGCAAGGGGACGAGTAAAATGCTCAAGTCCATTCATCCATTAATTTCATTAAATCGCGAACCATAATTACCATTTGTATTTATGGTATTTATTTGATGAAATCCTGTCTATTTTGTTTGCATGTATATCTGTGTAGTCATGGTAATTACTATATGAAAACTGATTAATTGAGAAGGCGGGGTAATGTAATTTTCTTCGCCCAGTGTATTTACCCGAGATCAGGTCCTTCACTAGATAGTTCGGACACAAAGTTTATTTCTTGATTAGAACAGTCAAAACGATTTTCACTACGGTATGTTCAAAGAAATAGAGAAAACAGATTCAGATAGTTAAGTTTTAACTTTGGTAATATTAATTTTGCTGAACATTTATTGTAGTGATCGGAGTGTAAATCACATGTGATAGAAAATCTAACACCTGATCTAACTCAGATAAGTGTTGGTCTCTGAATTTTGCGCGATTTGTAATTTTGACTTTTCTCATTTGTCCTCACTATGTGTCAGTGGGAGGGGTACAGGAAAGTTGTTTGCGCCAAAAGGAGGCATCGCACGTCCGAAAATTTGTCACGCATGAATAACTATGAACTTACTTTATTATGCTTTGCATTAATACGAGCAATTCAACAAAGGGCGAAATGATGAACGATTCGCAAATTAATAAACCGTTACACGTAACGGATAGTGATCAGACTAGTGTTAAAACCGTTAACCAACATGATCAAGCATTGCTAATGCCGTCGCCAATAGTAGTGTCCAAGGTAAGCAACAAAGATTGCCACACCTCACCCGAATCTGACTATATACAATGTTCACAGAAAGTACACAGTAGTTCCAACTGATTCAGATCAAAGCAGTCATGAATTGTTTTCTGCATTTAAAATTAATGACGTTGTTATGTTACATTTAGATGAAAAACGGTATGGTTTTACAAAGGACATTTATAGTATTCGATCTTACCGGCTCTGTAGAAAAGACCATTTTCTAGTATAGACAGTATCTTGCTAACATGGTGAATGAAAACGCTTCTCAGTACAGTGGAGTCTTAAAAGAAAGAAGGAAGTCAAACAAAATGTATGTGACACAAAAATACGCTCTAGACTGTTTTTGAGTTTCGGGAATCTATTGATGACAACAGAGTCGATATAGAGCACTTATTTAAGAGAAATGCAACGTTGAACCAGTCAGTTATCTCTCAATTTGCGGCTGTGCGCTCACCCCTTGCGGAGAATACCGAACGCGACACCCTTCGGAATGACGTGATACAGCTTAAAGAAGTAGTAGCCTTACTCCAGACTGAAATTCACACATTCAAATCTAAAGCCCAGCAGTTTGAAACACGATTCGAGCTACTTTCAAATAAATTCAAACCGATCTTAATAAAATAAACGAAGAACTGCCCCTGTGTGTGAAAACTCTAACATAAAAAAAATCAGCAATCCAGCAAAGATCAGGAGGATGCTCGACTGTCGGACTCATTTCGAACCTTACTCGAGCGGGTAGATAAACTTAAAAAATTTAGAGCGCAGAGCATAGAAAATGTGTCTAATATCCAACAGTCAGTCAAAGACAACTGCTTGAATGTTAGGCAGATAAAAGACTCAAAGGCTCAGGAGAAAAACGCGTACAAATAAAAGCTTACTGAATTGAATGAACAATTGAATTCCCATATGCCCTTAGAACAAAGAGTCAATTCTCTTAAAACTGACCATGAAAATGTTACAAAATCTCTAAATATAGAGATGAATTGAAAAGAAGAAAGACTGTGGTGGTCAGGTTGACCACGCTGTTAGTCAGCTGTCTGTAGAGTTAACCTCGAAAATGGACCAAACGTGCTCACCTATAACAAATGCTATAGAAAAGTCATTAAATACTCGTTATATGAATGAAGCGATAGTCGTACAGAAAACACTGAAAAATTGCTAAATAAGGAACCGCATAATAGAGAAGCCTTACTATTAGGTTCAGGTTCTACATCACCTCAATACACGCCTTATCTACCAAATGATCTGGCTGACACAACAGAAATGCAAATAAGTGATAATGATAGATTTCAGAATACTAATTTGACCAGCAGGCGAGTAACGATGCGGAATTACCGTGATGCTGCTCGCAACAATCGTGATACGGCACCTCCACCCAGTGAAAACAAACAATACTTAAAAACGACATTTGAAAACACTGTTTGAAGTACCTTATTGAGAGACAGTATAACGTCTGGTGTGGCCGCCGGCGACAACTCACTTAACGGCTGCATTGTGACTGGTGCGAGCATGCCTCATTACGACCCGGAAGAAAAACCCAGCAATACTCTCCCTAGATTTAAAGGAGTACTTTGAAAAAGGGGTAAATCTTATTTTGTCACGGGTTTTTCACTCGATAGTGATGAAGAGGGCCTCCGTGAATGCTTAGACCTTATGGGAGTAACCTGCAAAGTTGCAAAATTCCTGACAACCAGTAGAACAGGTTATTACTCAGCGCTAATTATTATAGACTCAGTACATTCAGAAAATGTGGAAAACGAAGAAATCTGGCCGACCGGGATATCTTATTGGCCATGGATGCTGCGGTCAGAGTACAGTAACAGAAAAAACCGCCAACGATCGGATGACGAATTTTTAGACTAATTCATGAAGCTTAACATACTTTATTGGAATACGACAGGAATCTCAACCGGTATACCCTATTAAGTAGAGGTCATGAAGTCAAGTTCGATCGATATTTGCGGCCTTTCTGAACACTGGCAGGCAACACATAATCAGTATGTACTACAAAATATGTCCAATGATTATGATTCTTATATAAAGTCTTGTGCTAATATGAAGTGGTTTAACAGTCGTTTTATAGGCAAAGGAGGAGCCTGTTTCTTATGGAAACGATCTCTGACAAATATGATATTACTGATAGCAGTGAACAGTGACAGAATCATTGCAATAAAATACGTTTCCATGATTACAATGTGTTTATCGTACAAGTATATCTTCCATGTTCATCCTATGTTCTGCAAGACTTTAAAGATGTCATTGACACACTATCGGATCTTTGTAGAACTCTTCAAAACAAAGGTAACGTTCTGGTAATAGGGGATTTTAGTATAAACTAAACTAAGGGTTCAGCGTACTCGTTATACCCTTACAACAAAAATTTAATCCCGTCTTTGATAGACCACCTCGTAGCGGACGAAATGTTAGTTGAATCAATTTTCTCAATGCTATATTATAAACGATGCACCATTGAACGCATCTCGTCATCTGCCGATATTGTTCTTATTAACGTTACAATATAAATTGGGTATTGATAATGACGTAACTGCGGTTGCAGAAATATGCAATAAAATTAGCTACCGTTTGGACAAAGAAGACGCCAGGCGTGTGTAAAAAGACACTGTAAATATGTTATTTCTGAACACTGCCGTTGTAGTAATGTCAGTGATGTCATTTATGAAAATATAATAAACGTGCTAGTCCGGGCCTCTGAGGCATGTCTTCTAAAACGCAATTTTAACAAACATCTTAAACCTTATTGGTCGTCAACTATAGACACACATTACAAAGCTTTGCTATCAGTAAGTAGAAAATGGGCGGCAAGTGGTCGTCTTAATGATACGCCCTTACATACCGAGTACAAGACACTTAAAAGTGATTTCCGTCGATCACTAAGAAACGCAGCCTCTTAGTTTGAACAAGAGGAATACAAACGTATTGACATACTGAGTGAACTTGATCAGAAAGGTTTCTGGAAAGTTATAAATTCCCTTAGCCAAGAAAACTGAAACGCGGGAAGTGAAATTAAATTCGCGGACATGTTGATCACAAATTCCGTTGAACTAGCTGAAGGTTGGAGAAAATATTTTGAGAAGTTGTATTCACTTTCCACCGACGAAAACTATGATGAGAACTTTAGATGTCAAGTAGATGAACACGTTAAAAGGTTGTTGCTAAATGATACCAATGAATATGATTATTTAGCATCGCATATCACGGAAAATGAAGTATGTCAGTGTATACGCGCACTGAAAAATGGCAAAAGTGGATCAGTTGATAATATCACTTATGAACATTTAAAATATGGCGGTTACTACCTGATATAAAATCTGGCAAAACTGTTCAATTGCATAATCAAGTTAGAGTCAATTCCATATAAATATAAAGTTGGTGTAATTATTACGTTACATAAAAAGAAGGGCAAACCATTATCGAATCCCGACTCTTATTGAGCAATTACTCTATTGCCAGTAATATATAAACTATTCGAAAAGATTCTTTTAGCTAGAATTGAACAGGCTGGATTCTTTAAGAAGATACATCAATTGCAACACGGGTTCCAGAAAGGTAAAGGTTCCAAAATGGCTTCGTTTATAACTAACGAGGCTAGGGACTACGCAAGGTACGAGGAAGCCCTCTCTATTGTTGTTATTTGGACACAAAACAAGCCTTTGATCGTGTATGGATCAGCGGCTTGATGTATAAACACAGCGAGTTTGGTATTAAAGGTAAAGGTATTATCGCAAAGTCATTTGATGGAGCAAATTCGTGAACGGTTACTTGTTCAAGCCACTACAGATACAACAAGGAACAAAACAAGGATGCATAATTTCACCGTTTTACTACTCTGTTTTTGTAAATGGTCTTTTGTGCGAATTAAATAACTCAAAAAACGCTTTTAAATTGCATGACATTCATGTATGCGCACCCAAACAGGCAGACGACTGCTATCTTTTTCCAGAAAAGGTCTTGATGATCTTTCGCAGATTTGTGAAAAGTACGCAAAAAAAATGGAGATACAGTGATAGTGCAGAAAAAAGCGCCGTCATTGTAATGAATCAACAATTTGAAAGTAAATAATTTCTTTCTGACATAATCTATAGCAATTCTGTTATAAAATGTGCTGATAAATATAAACACCTCGGTACTGTTTAAACTACGTCTGGTAAATTGCCAAATGATGTGGACCAAATTAAACAGAAGATGCGCGGCACTTTCTTATCATTGACAGCCAGCGGCGTACACCCCAGTGGACTCAGTCCATTGACTGCTGTGAAGCTTTATACTTCTATAGTTCTTCCAAAGGCATTGTTCGGGTGCGAGCTCTGGAACTCACTCACCAAAACACCCATGTCACAGCTGGAAACTGTTCATCATTTTTGTTTAAAAGTAGCCCAAAATTTACCTCAGAGAACACGATCGGACATGGTTACTAGTCTTGTCGGCTGCACAAGCCTTGAAGCGTATATTGACTCTCAAAAACTTTGTTTCCTAGGCTGCTTATGCAGACTACAACCAGATGACATAGCTCTTAAAGTTTTAAAGCTCAGGCTGTTCCAGTTCTATTATCATTGCACTCATACTAACTATGGATTCATTCCCGATGTCTCAAATATTCTTGTAAAATACAAGCTATATGGTCACTTAAAAGTTTTCATGCATGATGGTTGTTTCCCAACGAAAGTACAATTGAAGTATATATGTAGAAAAAGGTATATTTTTCTATAAGAAATCGAATCTGGAAGCTAGAATGAAATCATGTACGGACTTTGCTAAATTCCGATGTGTCCACAGTGAAATCACTTCTAGCATTCTGTGGCGGGTAGCACGTACTCATCCGAGACATTTAGATTGTTCATCCACCGTTGTCAAGGTGTTGTGTACTATACCACAGTCTCAGTTCCGTTATAAGTGTGGCATAGACTGCTATGATTTGCTAATTTATTTGTGTTTTATCTGCCATTTCAATAACGCAAAGAGAACGAAATTCAATTCAAGTATTATGTGCTTACAAACTGTGACAGTAAAAACGTTTTACAATATATGTTTGGACATGTTGATGCTAACTTGATTCATTTCATCACTGATAACAATTTCGATGAATTTATACTGGTACACTCAACAACTTTTCTAAGTATACACCTCAATTATATGTAATATCAAAACCATTTTTAAAGATACGCTCATGAAAATTGGTCAACAAATTATTAGATTCATTCTTCTTATATTCGGTATAAAGTTGATAAGAATGAATGGAAAATTCATTGTCTTACAGACTTTATACATGTGTATCACCGCACACCTTAATGTGAAATTCACAAAACCGTAAATTACGGTAATTATCAATTTGTTCCAAATTATCTAGAAAAGTTCAGTTTTTGTTATAAAAACGGTTTTTAATACCAATTCCAGATACATTATATCCTGCCTTTATCAAAATATCCTCCAAACACTAAATTTGATGATGGATTTGATCTTTCTAACCTTACTGGAATGTCCTTTCCCATGCATTTATCCAACAAACCTCGTTAATTGATTCCATACAGTGATGTATTTTCTCCAAATTAAAATTTTTACACACCGAACTGACCATGAGTGATCAATGAGAAATACCGAATACAAATTTTTGAACACGGGTACGTCAAAGCGACAAATGAGTTGAAAATGAAGTTAGGGAACTCATATTCTATCAAATCTTCATTCGGTTGAAATGCAGTTGAGGATTAAAATCAGTTAAAACTGTAAAGATTCCTTTTTACAGTTTACATCTGCTAAAGAACATCTTCTTAAAGGATTTGTGTGATCAAACATTGCCAAACGTCTGCTAATTTTATATTAGTGAATCAAAAACGAGTGACTGTTTTACGCGCAGATTGATCACAGTCTGGTAATTTTAACGTTTTTGTGACTTTTGAATATTTGGGTTACTGTGTTTACAGCGCTGCAGATCATAGTGTTTGGTACCTATCTTTATAACTCAGGTGGAATGTTAAATATCTATCTTTGATCTTAGGATTCGGAAATATTCATCAAAATATCTTAAAAATTGAATAAACTACAATATTTTTTTTAGGTGTATACTTAGAAAAGTGGTTGAGTGTATGTGCAAAACACATAGTTGATGTATTTGCTTATTAGACAAAACTGATTAGTGCACCATTTTTATTTTCGGGTCAAGGTAGACACTCTACGTGTTCTAACAAAAGGTGAAAATGTAAATTGTGAAGTGTTACAAATATTAACGCACCTTTTGTTAGAACATACGCTAGTTAAACCCGATATTGATTTATCTTATATCATTTTGTATGTGCATTTGTTTTCTACGTCTAGAAAGTGTTTAATTTTCATTTTGTCTCACCTTTGCTACTATATGTATTTATTTGTGTCTTCATCATTATAGAGGAATAAAAGATAATATGTATATATAGTTCCAAATGTCTTTCTTTAATGGTCATTTTGATCTCTTTACGTGCTACAGGTATAGAAGAGAAAGTCTACCTGTTTATGTTCACGAGCGTTAATGCTTGTTTATGATGTGTACAGCAACGGAAGTTATTACGTGTAGAAAATAAACGAAGGCAAAAGGTTTGGGAAAATTAATAAACACGGAATGATATGCACTTGTTTCAGTATGATTTATTGTGTTGTGAAAGAAATAAGATACTATTATTATATAATAAATATAAATCTATAGGATATAAAATGTACACACATATATATACTGTGAGTATAAATAAATATATATATAAATTCATAGATCAATGAATAAGTGCCTGAAGATTTCAAGAAATTCTAAAAACAGTCAATGTAGTTTAGCCAGAAATGGGACCAAAACTTGCATAGTTTGTTCATAGTTTGAGAAAAGTGAACCATCTAATTGCCACATTGAAATAACGCACAGTGATTCAATGTACAGTTTCAATTTATATATAAAAATGACATTGTCTGATTGTCTGAAATGCTTTATTCATTTCTGTTAAGGACAAAATGAATTTCACGTCAAATTTCAGTCAACTTTTCTGTCCGTTCCTGAAGTATCAATTATTTTTGCTGCTTGTAAGCTGTATAAAACATGTGTGTCTGACAATATAAAATGATTATTATGATTGCACTTTTTGTTCTTTTTTGTTCCTGTTTTATTATGTTAGTATTACACTCGATGAGTTAATATCCATCTGGTTTACCCCCTTTTTTTGGGTCACTATACGCGGTTATTTTGTTTCCTGTCCTCAGAATACCCTGGACTACAGAGAAGATGTTTATATTTGTTACTTCGTGTCCAATTCCTTTGAGTCCATCTACCAGTTCCTTTAAAATTAAAATATATATCTATTAATTTATACATGTATATAAATAATTAACACCTAACTTATGTAAGTTCTAACTTGACGTTCTTATACTTTTTTCGACTTCTACAGTATGTTTTCCTCTAAAGTTCCTATAAATGTTACATTGCAGAATATTACATTCTATTTTGCGCTTTTTTATTTTAAATGTTTACCAGTCACTTTCTTATACATAAAAGATGCAACTGCAACTTGACGCCAAAATGTACATTTAAACATGTAGCCTCAAGTCTACCACCTCCTTACTGCGAAATTCGCCTTTTACGCTATGTTTAAAATGATACCACACAAAACATACCAAATAATAATTTTACATTCA